>JAPDNY010001450.1:0-15577 GCA_029375565.1 Gekko gecko | reverse complement strand
TCAGAAAATATGCATTTGATGTTTCTCACTGAATCCATTGTTGTATGTTCCCTACCCCGCTATGCGCTTGCGTAGGTATGCAGGCAGAAACGTGGGAGCTTCTTCCCTGCCGCTTTTCCTTATCACAGTGGCCTTGAATGTAGGCTTTGGACTATTCTTGTTTCGCTGAGAATTTTCCAGTCCTGGGAAGGCAAGGGGAGGGGGGAGTAGTCTCCCGCTCATCAAGTATTTCTCCCGCCGGGGAGTTCCCGCGCGAGTGCTCAAGTTTTATTTGCTAGGCGCTTCATTGCATCACACTATAAGTCAGCTTGCTTTGCTTTGTTCCCCATTCCTGACAATGACCTCCTACTGTGGGTTTATAGCAAGATAATCCAATAAACCTTTCTTTGTGCAAGAATGACTGGATCTACTTGATTTCAACCTGACAGAAATTGTCAGGAATCCCATCATTCCCACTACCGTCAGTTTCCGCCGTCTACCACGATGAGCGGAGCGGGTACGGGAGCTACGGGCGCAGCCCCAGCGACTCCTCCTTCGGGCGCAGCTGCGGCGGCTACCACTCCAGGAGCCACGGGCGCAGCAGCAGCGGCGACTGCTCAAGGGGCCACGGGTGCAGCCGCGGCGAAGTCCACTCCAGCGGCCACAGGTGCAGCGGCGGCGGCCGCTACGTCAGGAGCCACGGTTCCTGTTACCACTGTGGCGGCTGCTGTAGTCACCCTCCCGACCACCACTGTTGTTCCAGTGACTACTACTACGGTTTTGGTCGCACCAACATCACAATCGGGAGCCGGATTAGTGACCCCACCATTAATCAGCACATTGGGGGTTCAGTACACTCTCCCTGTCTACAGCCCGGCTGGGCAACTACCGAGTCAGGGAGGAGCGATTCCCCGAACCTATGTGCCAGGAGTCCCAACACCATGGGATAAAGGGGTGACCTACCGTAGGTCACGCGATTGGACTAAGAACCTGTTGGATACAACTCAGTCGACCTGGACCATGCCGGGAAGCCAAAGCCGCGACAGTTTGTTGGATCCCCGAGGCAGTTTTGGACTTCCCCAAGGAGGATACCTCGAGGCTCTCCTAGAACTGGGTCTGGGCCAGACACTGACGCTCGCGTGGACTCTATCCAAGAGGATACCCGACGGCTGGTAAGGGACATGAGCAAGCTAATGCAATCCCTACCCCAGATGATGGACCAAGCCATTCGGGCTCATCCGCTGACACAGCCTAGACCGGCACCAGCCCCGGCACCACCGCTGCTACCGGGTCGTCCACCTCCTGCTCCTCCGGGTCCGAGACCGGGCCAACCAGCACCTCCGGGTCCAGGGCCGGGCCAGCCAGCACCAGCACCTCCTCCACCGGTCGTTCCAGCACCAGGACCAGGGCCAGGCCAACCAGGGCCGCTCCAGCCGCCAGCTGTGCCTCCGCCTCAACTCCCTGCCCCAGCACCTCTCATGCAGCCGATCCCGGTTATGGCGCCGGCCCCCCCAGTGATCCGTCCTAAGGACATGCTTGAAATCACATTTGATGGAGATCCAGAGACTGTGTCCTTTTTCATATTGCAAGTCGGTAAATTTGTGCAAAGATGGGGCTATGTTTTCCCAGATGAAGAACAACAGGTGGAGTTTATCGCATCCAGATTTCGAGGGAGCGCTACCAGCTGGTATGTAGCGCTTCATGATCTGGAGGCTGCGGAGTTGGGGAATGTAGATGACTTCATGTGGGCTCTGAGAAACCGTTTCGAGGACCCGGGGGCGGCCGAAAAGCCGAAGCCTTCCTTCGTACCTTCAGACAAGGCAAACTCTCAGTGCGAGAGTACTCAAGGGAGTTTCAAAGGCATGCTGTGAAAATTCGGGACTGGACGGATGCGGTCTTGGCCCAACAATATCGAATGGGTCTAGCTGTGGATATCCGCAATAACATCCTCAGCTCTCAGCAACCCCGCACCCTCCAAGGTTGGATGGAGGAAGCCGAGAAGGCTGAGAGCCGCCTACGCATGATGAAACTGGATTTATCGTTCGGTAACAACCGCCCGAGTTCGGCGGCGGGCCAAGCCAGACCTAAACCGGTGTCCACCCCAAGTGGAATGAGAGATCAACGTATGCGGCAGGGGCTCTGCCTGCGGTGTGGGGAGAAAGGGCACTTTGCCGCAGCCTGCCCGAAAGGAGACCCCAACCGGGGTCTACCACAAGACGAGCCCAGAAGGTGGAGTCCCAACCCAAAGAAAGGCACCGCAAAACCACGCAATACACGGGCTCTTTTCGCGGGTCCTGACCAAGTGGATACCTTGTTGCTGGAGGAAGAGAATGAAATGCAGGGAAATGAAATGGTCCTGTTTGTGAATGGCGCTACACAACAGGACCCAACACCTGAGGCGCCTAAACTGGTGAGCAATTACCCCTCTCTCTTCTTTGTGACTGTCCTAGTAATGAACCCAGCAATGATGACCCACATTCGGGTTCGAGCCCTCATTGACTCTGGGTGTGGGAGGGACCTTATAAACCCGTCTATTGTTGTAGGGCTGGAGGCAGCCGTGGTCCATTTGAAAGACCCAATAACTTTCACACAAATGGATGGGTCTCCAATGAAAGAACCATGCCGATTTGAGACTGTTCCTTTAAGAATAGGCATTGGTGACCACTGGGAGCTACGTTCGTTCGTGATAGCTCCTCAAGCCCAATTTCCCTTAGTGTTGGGTAGCCCTTGGTTACATGGACATAACCCTTACATTCTATGGGAGGAAGGGAATGTTCAATTTATCTCACCGAAATGTAATGAACACAAATGGGACCCAGGGTGGGGAAACCCTCCCTGCAATGAACCTCCCCGTGCTTGTTTGGCAATGGAGGACCTTAACTGCATCCCCGAGGATTACCACTATTTGACTAGGGTTTTTGAGGAGGAGGAGGCTGATGAACTACCCCCCACCGTAACTCTGACTGCGCTATTGAAATTCTTCCGGGACAGAAATTGCCAAAAGGGAAAATTTATGCCATGAGTCCCAGTGAGAAGGAAGAACTGCGCCGCTTTATTGATAAAAACCTGGCTCGTGGATTTATTAGGCCAGCTTCATCCCCTTTCGCAGCACCTGTGTTGTTTTGTAAAAAGAAAGATGGGGGGCTCAGACTATGCACGGATTACCGGGGACTTAATGCAGTGTCTGCAACAAATGCCTACCCGATGCCTCTTATCAAAGACTTATTGGCAGAGGTGGCGAAAGGAAAGTGTTTTCTAAACTGGATTTGAGAGATGCCTATTTTCGAGTTCGCATCAGAGAGGGGGATGAATACAAAACCGCATTTAATACCCCGCTGGGGCAATTTGAATATCGGGTTATGCCGTTCGGTTTGCAGGGGGCACCCGGGGTCTTCATGAACTTAATCAATGAGGTCCTACACCCCTACTTGTTCAAGGGGGTGGTCGTTTACTTGGATGATATCTTGGTCTATACCCCAGACCTACAATCTCACACCATTCTCATGCGAAAAGTGTTGGAAAGGCTATTGGATCACAAACTGTTTGTTAAACTTTCGAAATGTGAATTTCACCGGGAGTGTATTGATTTTCTGGGGTACCGCATATCCTCTGAGGGGTTGGAAATGGACCCAAAGAAGGTCCAGGATGTGGTAATGTGGGAGCCCCCAAAACCAGACGACAGCTTCAGAGTTTTCTCGGTTTCGCCAACTTTTACCGGCAATTCCTGCCCCACTTTGCCCAAGTTGCCCTTCCCCTCACTGAACTTCTAAAGACTAAGGGGAAGGGATCCAAGGCTTCAGTGCCAGGGGCCCCTTTGAACTGGACCCCGCAGTGTCAGGACGCGTTTGAACAATTAAAACGTCTGTTCACGTCTGAGCCGATTTTAGCACACCCCGATGAGACAAAAAAATTTGTGGTCCAAGTAGACGCATCGGATACTGCTATGGGTGGGGTGATTTTGCAAGAGAACGCTCAGGGACAACTACAACCTCTAGCTTATGTATCAAGAAAATTCAATGATACCGAAAGGTTCTGGCCCATTTGGGACAAGGAAGCTGCGTCTATACGTTTAGCATTGATCACTTGGAGACACTGGTTAGAGGGGTCCCAAGTACCTTTTGAGATATGGACTGATCACAAAAACCTTGAGGTACTGCGAAAACCCCGTAATCTAAATGCTAAACAATTCAGGTGGGCTGAGTTTTTCTCCAAATTCCAATTCACTCTCCACCATTTCCCAGGGAAGGCTAATCATTTGGCGGATGCTCTTTCCCGTCTTCCCCAACATTTCTGTAAGAGGGTGGAAGTACAAGAGTCTATGTTCACCCCAGAACAACTGGTGGGTGCGGTTGTCACCCGTAAAGCCAAACTAACATCAACGAACCCCACCCAGACATTCCCCTGGGAAAAACAATTTCTCACCGACATCACCCCACAAGAAATAAGTGAGTTACAAGTCAGGGATGATGTGAGATGTGATCCAAATGGGTGCTGGTTTAAGGGAAATAAAATGTTTGTTCCAGAAGCTACTCGATCCCAAATGTTGCAAACAGTTCATGACTCAAAGTCTCGCGGGGCATTTTGGATATGTGAAATCATTGAGACTTCTGCAACGTGGGTTTTGGTGGCCCCGAATGAAACAGGATTTATCGCTCTACATACAATCATGCCCAACGTGCAACCGTTGTAAAGCCAGGCCGGGGAAACCACCAGGTCTCTTACACCCTCTACCCACTCCAAGCCGACCCTGGGAAGTAATTTCGATGGACTTTATTACTGATCTTCCCCCCTCTAGACATATGACGGTCATTTGGGTGGTAGTGGACTTGTTCTCAAAACAAGCTCACTTTATACCGTTCCCAGGTTTGCCAACCGCCAAGGCTTTGGCCAAAGCATTTCTTCAACACATTGCCAGGCTACATACATTGCCACTCAAAATAATATCCGATAGGGGAAGTCAGTTTGTTTCTAAGTTGTGGTCAGAGCTAATGACCCTAATGGGTATTGAACGAGCTCTTAGTACTGCCTATCACCCCGAAACCGATGGGCAAACGGAGAGAGTAAACCAGACATTAGAACAATATCTGAGATGTTTTTCTAATTATCAACAAGACAATTGGGTTGATTTACTGCCATTAGCGGAGTTTGCATACAACAATTCATGGCACGCTTCAACAAAGATGTCTCCATTCAAAGCTGCCATGGGTTATGACAGCCCCCCTCTCCCTTTCTTGAAACCTGGTGAAACCGTAGGTAAAGCTTCAGCATGGTGTAAAACTTTCCGCGATTCTTGGCCCCTAATTGTTGAGACTTTGAATGAAGCCAAGTCACAGTATAAAAAACAAGCAGATAAAAAAAGGTCCGGGGGATGGAATCTGAAACCAGGGGACTCGGTCTATCTGTCAACAAAGAATCTAAAGCTGGCGCAGCAGTCCAAAAACTGGCTTGGAAATATATTGGTCCTTTCAAGGTGCTAAGATGTATAAATCCAGTGACTGTACAGCTAGATCTGCCAAAATCTCTTAAAGCAATACATCCAATTTTCCATTACAGCCTCCTCAAACCGGCGTTACCCCCGACTAAATGGCAACCTGCGATGTCGGAGCCTCCCCCGCCTCTGATGGTTGACGATGAGGAACACTATGAAATTGCGGAAATTCTAGACTCTAAGATTTTACGTGGACAACTCCTGTACCTGGTCCAATGGGTACACTTTGGGCCCCAACATAGGGAATGGGTGAAAGTTTCAGATATCAAAGCACCTGACCATTTGAAACGCTTTCACATTCGATACCCTAACAAACCTGGGGGCCCACGTTCTCTCCTTCCTGAGTGGTGGGTGGGTGGTATTTTGGGAAGGGCAGAATGTCAGAAAATATGCATTTGATGTTTCTCACTGAATCCATTGTTGTATGTTCCCTACCCCGCTATGCGCTTGCGTAGGTATGCAGGCAGAAACGTGGGAGCTTCTTCCCTGCCGCTTTTCCTTATCACAGTGGCCTTGAATGTAGGCTTTGGACTATTCTTGTTTCGCTGAGAATTTTCCAGTCCTGGGAAGGCAAGGGGAGGGGGAGTAGTCTCCCGCTCATCAAGTATTTCTCCCGCCGGGAGTTCCCGCGCGAGTGCTCAAGTTTTATTTGCTAGGCGCTTCATTGCATCACACTATAAGTCAGCTTGCTTTGCTTTGTTCCCCATTCCTGACAATGACCTCCTACTGTGGGTTTATAGCAAGATAATCCAATAAACCTTTCTTTGTGCAAGAATGACTGGATCTACTTGATTTCAACCTGACAGATGGCGGAAATCAGGGAGACTGTCTCAGGGGTGAGGGAGCCTCACAAAGCATAAATGAGAACCTGTTTTACACCACCGGCCTGGTGGGCAGGGCAGGCAGTCTTCTCTTTGCCCAGCACCTGGGAGGGAACCAATGGTGTCGTCTGGGCAAGGAATGGGTGCCCCTGAGCCCTCTGGACAGTAGAATCCTGGGGGGAAACATGCACACAAGAAAAGGGAGTTAAAATGCCTGGCAGTAAACATCATGGCATTGTTTACGTCTCCGATTAAGCAAAGATGGCACAGCTTCTGCAATACCCTGCAAAACAACAAGGCGACCCTGTCTTTAGAAGAATGCGCTCAGCTCCATGTGGGATTCTGTGACAGCACGGCATTTTATAAAATGATTCTCAGGAAAGGAGACGAAGCTACATGACCAGTGTTCCCTCTAAGCTGAGTGAGTGTGAGCTAGCTCACAGTTTTTTAGCCTCCGGCTCACACATTTTTGTCTCCGCTCAGGAAGGAGGGCTCCAGAGCAAACTAATTTAGGCAGTAGCCACATCGCTCATTCACAACTTCAATGCCAGTAAGTGCACAAAGTAGAATTTTTGCGCATGAGACTCCACAGCTTAGAGGGAGCATTGCACATGACCACTACAGGATTTGCTGGCAGTCTGGCTTGAATGACTGAACCTGTTTTGAGTTCCTGGATTTTTATCTCCGCCATGCTTTTGTTTCCAGAAAGGTCTAGTGGTTCAATAATCATGGAAATATGACATTTTAGAGATAAAGTAGCTTAAGCTGGAGGATACAAGAGCTGAGACCTTGGATACTGAGCACTGATTGTGCCCAGGTTTTGGTTCAGATTAAAAGAAGGAGACTGTATCTGTCTGCTGATGCAGAGCTCTGGAAAAGGAATGGTAAACAGAGATACTCGAGTGGTAGCAAATAACCTGAGATAGGCAAATGCTCCCCACCTTGGTTTGAAATGGAACTTATCCCCCTCCATCTTTTTCTGAGAATGTGTGGGAATGGCTCCCAAGCAGTGTTCCCTCTATGCTGAGTTAGTGTGGGCTAACTCACAGGTTTTTGGCCTCCAGCTCACACATTATTGTCTTAGCTCAGGAATGATGGCTCCGGAGCCAACTAATTTATGCAGCAGCCAGATCGCTCACTCACAACTTTAATGTCAGTAGCTCACAAAGTAGAATTTTTGCTCACAAGACTCCACACCTTAGAGGGAACGGTCCCTTAGAAAAACCTGGCCCATCAGAAGCACTGCCGTGCCATTGCCTTGGTTGTCTCCAGATAGCATCATCAAAACCATTAGTTGCCCAGTTTATCTGGTGCCTGAGATTTTTCAAAAGCCTCCAAAACTGATAATTTACCTGCTGGGCAAATCCCTGCACACTCTTGACCCCAGAAGCACTCGGCCAGAGGGAACCAGGTGAAGTTATGCCCTTGCGGAGTGGCATCAGAACTCCCCTCTTGGCAGAAGTAGCCCGCGGCACACTTCCCTTCCATCCGGCCTCTCCTGGTGCAAAGGAAGTGGGCAAGAATTTATTTGGAGGGGAGGGACTGTTAGAGAAACTCAAAGCAACATGATGGACACAAAACACAATACATAACATGCAGGGCTCTTTTTGTAGAAAAATCCCAGCAGGAACTCATTAGCACATTAGCCACACCCCTGATAGCACAGCCTATTAGCACATCAGGCCACACCCCCATGCATTCCCTTGGCTTACCCAGGCACCCGGGTAAGCCAAGGGAATGCATGGGGGTGTGGCTAATGTGCTAATGAGCTGTGTCAGGGTGTGGCCTAATGTGCTAATGAGTTCCTGCTTGGGAAGGCATGGGAAGGCATTTAAATGCCTCCCTGATTCTTCCAGGCCCCCCCTGACCCACCCGCCTTGGAGTTGCCGGAGACGGTGCTGCTCTCCAGGCCTTCCTTCTGTAGCCACAAATGCAGAGGTTTTGGCTGTAGTGGGCATGACCAACTCTGAAGCCAGCCGGAACTCCGTTCCGGTGCGTTCCAGCCCCAAAATAGCCCTACATATATGTACAATATCAGACCTGGGTCCAAATCCCTGCTTCGTTATGCCACACTTCTGCAGGTCGTCGCCACAATCTTTCACCTTAACCGATCTCAAAGGACTGTTAAAACCCTCTCTCAGTACCATATTACTGATAGCAAACGAGAAGGCAAACGATCAATGAAACTTGCCAAGAGAATAATGACCACAAACAAAACCGGGAAAACGCGGCGTGGAGAGATTTGTCAAATGAGAAAACAGATGGCGTTCCTGCTGCTCTTCAGAATAATTTCTCTTGAGCCTTGGGTGGGTTGATAAAGGCTAAGAGCCTTAATTCCGTGATTCCAGCACTGTGATTGTAGAGTTCATCTGTGTGCTTATTTTAGGTCTTTATGGAGCTCAGCTGATAATTTGCTACCTGGAAGAAGGCTATGAAACAGGCAGACAATCCTGGACGCGTGCTGTCGCTGATTGGATCACTGTTGTCTACTGAAGTGTCATATTTGGACTGCACTGTCCACGGTTAAATGTTGGGAGCAATTCCAAAAAAAAAAAAAAAAAAGATTTTGGCTGCTTTGACAAGCTTTGGAACAAGTGTTGACCGTCCACTGTCCTTTCCTTGTGAAAATCGTAGAGATTTGCGTAATGGTGTGTGAAACCTGATATTTTTTTGAAACGGCATATATTATATGACATTGGAACAGTCAACTCTAGCAGCTAGTATTCCGCTGAATATCCTGTGCACGGCGGTACTTTCTTATTTGTACAGAGAATAATGACCTGCAGTAGTGACCACGAGGGCAAGGAAGACATTCTCTTTCCTCTCGGAGGCCAGTCACATCCGGAGAAGTGAAAGTGCCATCAGGACAGAGACGAGGAACCAAAGTGCCTAGGGAAACAAAACAGGAAAACCCTGCAAGTCAATGAAGAGTGTATGGCCTTGCTCCCTGATAGGCTGGCCTATGAACACAGGGGCAGAAAGAAACTTCCCCACCACAGCCAGCTATGTTTTTATAGGAGCAGCCAATACGGCTCATACTATTTTTGGGAATCCCAGAAGAAGAAGACCTTCCTTTCCCTCATCCTAATTTAGGGGAATGGCTGTGAATTGGTGGTAAATTGCACAGTTGCACGCAGTGAGCCTCAGTTTCAGTCTCTGGCCCTTTCAGTTAAAGGACTTCCGGAAGCAGGCGTTGGACATTTTTCTGCCCAAGACTCTGCGGAGCTGCTGCCAATCAGGGAGCACGATGCCGAGCGAGGCGGACCAATGAGCTGACTCCACAGGAAGCCGCTTCGCATGTATTCATATCATAATTGCCATCATCGACAAGACACCAACACTGTGCAGGAGAGAAGCCAAACAAATGGCCGTGTGCCTTCCCACATAATCAAACTGTGCGCCGCATGCCCCGACAGGTCTCTTGACTGACACCAGCAGTGTCAGTGAAGCAGGGAAAGCAAAATGGATGGGTTAAATGGTTGTCAGCCATTTAATCCTTCCCACGTGATCCCCCTTTTCTCCTGGCTGCGGTTTGCGGCCGCCAAGAGAAAGGGTGTCTGAATCAGTCAGTTCGGTTCGGGGATTTTGAGCTTGGTTCAAAGTTCAGTTTGGGACATCCCCAAACCTTAAACCGAATTGGAGTTTTCTGGTTTGTGCCTATCCCTAGTGCAAACGCAGGTGCATAGTCAAGGGCCTGGTGGGCCACAATATATGGTCGGTCTGTGCCACCAGTAAGAGAAGCGTTGCATAGCAGATATATTGCTCCCCACCACATTCTCATTAGAAGAAAAAAAATCTGTATAGATGTGCACAGGATTTGGGAATAACATTTCTCATTCTGTGAAGATAGTTTTTTGGGGGCTGTAGCTCCATTGGCCTGCAGTAGAAGAGCTAGATTCAAGTCCAGCATCACCTTAGAGGCCAACAAGATTTTGGAGTTATCAGTTTTCGAGAGTCAACGCTTCCTTTGTCAGATGCTCAGGTATGTGAGGGAGGGAACTTTGATTCTTGAAATCTGATCCCCTGGAAATCTTGTTGGTCTCTCAGATGGTACTGGACTCCGATCAAGCATTTCTTACTCCAGTAACACACCAGAGTGGTGAAACAGCTTCAAAAACAAACAGGTTCAAGACCTATCAGTCTCGTGGCAAATGAAGAAGAGAAGAAGAGATTGGATTTATACCCCGCCCTTCACCACCCAAAGGAGTCTCAGAGCAGCTTACAAACTCCTTTCCCTTCCCCTCTCCACAACAGACACCCGGTGAGGTAGGTGGGGCTGAGAGAGCTCTCTTGAGAACTGCCCATGAGAGAACAGCTCTGAGAGAACTCGTGACTGACCCAAGGTCATGCCAGCAGCTGCATGTGGAGGAGTGGGGAATCCAATCCGGTTCTCCCAGATTAAAGTCCACGCTCCTAACCACTGCACCAAACTGGCTCTCAAGGACAAAAGGTTTGACACGGACGTCATCCGAGCCCTTTCAGCTTCAGTTATTTTCAGCTGTTAATGTCAGAAGAGAGCAAAAGGCAAAGTGATAAAGACTAAAGAAAAGACATGCCAGATGTGGGGCAGGTACATAGGAGTCTGGTAGGGGCAACTATTTCAAGAGTGAATTGCAGAAATAGTTTCTAATTTTTATGTTCTGATTAATCAGTGCATCTGTGTGTGAGTGTGTGTGTGGGGGGAGCGGTGTGGATAGCAGGTTTTAACCTGTGAGCAAAGCTTTAAGCAACTGGTTCCATGGCTCAGTCAAAACTGGTACAAGCCTCAAGCGTTTCTTACCCATGGCTACTAATCTTTGTACCTGCAGGGCAGTACGTGTACGGCGGACAGCGCCTTGGGTCCCCAGCAAAGCCGTCTTGGCAATAAGATCCCGCTTGGCAGGGGAGGCAGTGGTCTGAGCCCCGGTTTGACTGGTACTCCCCAACAGGGCATGGGGCGGGGTAGGCAGCCCCAGGAGGACAGTAGTGCCCCTGGTAACCAGAGAAAGGGCAGAAAGCATGGATGAGACAGTAACAATTTATTCACACACACACACCCATTTACACTTCAGGGCTTCAGTCTTTTCCTGAAGTAAGTTATATGCAGCAATGTACAGAGCAGACGTTTCAAACGTTCAAAATACAGTAAAACAAAACTCAAACAAATAAAAGAAATAAAAAGAAATCTGACAGTTCCGTGACTTGATAGGTTCTATCACATTTTTTTCTGGGACTTCCGGTCGGGTGTCCCTATTTGAGTGGAAGGAGGAATGAAAATCAAATAGGAGGAGGAGGAGGAGGAGCAGGAGATAGGATTTATACCCAGCCCTTCACTACCCAGGGGGCCGTGGTGGCTCAGAGGTTAAGATGCTAAGCTGCAGACCGGAAGGAAGACCCGGGTGCCGCATGATGGGGTGAGTGCCTGTCTCTAGTTCCAGCTCCTGCCAACCTAGCAGTTCGAAAGCAAGAAATTGCAAGAAGATAAAAAGGTACTGCTTTGATGGGAAGGTAACAGCGTTCTGTGCACCTTGGTGTTTAGTCATGCCGGCCACATGACCACGGAGAAGTCTTCGGACAGCACTGACTCTTCAGCTTGGAAACGGAAATGAGCACCGCCCCCTAGAGTCGGATTCAACTGGCTTTCGACCAACGGAAACCTTTACCTTTACTTCACTACCCGAAGGAGTCTCAGAGCGGCTTACAATCTCCTTTCCTGTCTCCTCCCATGTGAGCAATGCTCCCTCTGAGCTGTGGAGTCTTGTGAGCAAAAATCCTACTTTGTGAGCTCCTGGCATTAAAGTTTTGAGTGAGTGGTTTGGCTGCTGCATAAATTAGTTTGCTCTGGAGCCCATCCTTCCTGAGCTGAGACAAAAATGTGTGAGCCGGAGGCTAAAAAACTGTGAGCTAGCTCACACTAACTCAGCTTAGAAGGAACACTGCCTGTGAGGAGGTGGGGCTGAGAGAGGTCTCCTGAGAACTGCTCTTGAGAGAACAGCTCTGAAAAGACTTGTTACTGACCAAGATCACACCAGTAGCTGCATGTGGAGGAGTGGGGAATCAAACTCAGTTCTTCCAGATTAGAGTTCACACTCCTAACCCCTACACCAAACTGGCTCTCACACCAAATGATGCTTCTACTACTAATTTTAAATGGGAATGAAATTTTGAGAATCTTCCCTGTCCGCATGTTCTATAAACAGACTGCCATGAAAATTTCTGCCTTTGAAAGTACAAATTTACGGATCTATGAAAGCCCATGAGCAACGGCTGTCTGATGGAACATCCATATCTAGAGGCAGTCTAGCATTCAATGCCAGTTGTTTGATGGCAAGCAATCGGGAGAGCAGGGCTCCAGTCTCCCATTTTTGATAACTGATCTGGCATGTATCTTTAATGTGCCAGAGGAGGTGGAGCCAAATCCAAAATGGTGGCCTCAGAAGGCAGGGCCACATGGAATACCTCCTTCCTTACACCTCCTGGGGAAAAGCAAATCCTGAAGGGGGAGTGAAACCACACATGAAACCCCACATAATCCTCCAATGGAAAACCCTTTCATTTGAAAGAGGGCAGCCAATAACAAGCCCTGATTTACAGTGGCCCCGCCCGATGAAAAGCTCAATAGGTGCAAAGGGGGGCACTTCGTTGGGGAACCCCGTTAACAGCCAGCTTACAGTATGAGTTCCTAAAGTACACCACTTTCCAGTGAACGTGACAGACCTTAGGGCAGACAAATGCAGTTGGGCTGAAGGAGCTGAAGTTTGCAGGGCAGTAAAAACCAGCAGCGCACGGTCCAGTAGGTGAGCTCAAGCCCATGCTGGCACAGAAGAAGCCTGGATCACAAGGGACGCAGGAGTCTGGGGACGAGCCTCCTGTAGAGAAAAGACAATTCTAGAAGAGATCTGTGCCACATAAAGAAGTTGTACATCTGCCCCCCCCCTTCTCTGTCCGAAACAGGGGTGACGTCCTTGTATTGCAACATTCATTAACCTGCACAATTTCATTTAGATGCCTAGTTTTCCCTGTCAAGCTACCAGGTTACAGGCAAACATAGAACTGGAAATACAGCTGCCTGTTTCTCTCGTAAATTATATGGTCTGAAAGAAAGTGAGCATTCCCCTAACTGCTTTCATAAGTAAAGAACTAGCCACTGAATCATAGAATCACAGAGCTGGAAGGGGCCATATACAGGCCATCTAGTTCAAACCTCGGCTCAGTGCAGGATCAGCCTAGAGCATCCCTGACGTTAAAGACTAATCTAATATAAATATAGAAATTTATTAGGGACTTGTTAAAATAACTTCTGATTAAAATTTTTCAGTGTCAGATGTATAAAAACATACAAATACTCATTCAAAAGATGGGTCAACACTATACAACTGAAGACCAAACGCGTTTCGGCCCCAAAGGGCCTTCCTCAGTGGTCACTAATACATATATATCATTGACACACATTCATAGACATATATACATATACCCACACCAGGTGTTGTAACCTGAAATAATAAGGGGGGAAAAAAACCAAATTATTTTATATTCTCTAATTCTATGCCAAATTTTAATTAAAAATTGCTTCTTACAAAAGCAGTTACCTTATATGGTTGTGCAGGTATTACAATATATCAAAACAAAGAAGCACTGTGATGAAATTGAACATTTAATAACAATTATGTTTATCTATAAAAAACTTTAGAAATACTAACAAATTCAAGACAAAACTTTGGAAATGTAAACATATTCAAAACAACATCCAATATTCTCAATGAGCACCCGGTTATACACTCATTTCAATAGTCTTCCTCAGGAGTAATACTCTAAAGTAGCAGGGTGTCAGCCTTTTGATACATTTTAACATGGCAGCATTAAACACTCATTTCAATAGTCTTCCTCAGGAGTAATCCTCTTAAGTATCAAGGTGTCAGCCTTTTAGTACATTTTAACATTGCAGCATTAACTTCTTTTTCTACTTTCTTCAGACCATAACTGTTTGACTTCTTCAACTTCTCCTAAAACAAACATGATTATTAAACATTGAAAGAAACATGAAGCTGAATGGAAACTAGTTCTAATTTTTAATTTTTTTAAAAAAATTATTAATTTTTGACTTTAATAAATATAAACTTACTCAGTTTCATTTCCAGTAGTTGTATAAGGAGCAAGCCAGTTAAATCATTTCTTAATAGTAGCAACCAGTCCTTTTATTTTTTTATCTGGCTAGAAGCCTTCTTTTCAAATAGGCTGGCCAATGCTCTCTATATTCCATGTAGCTGGCTCTATTGCTCTCCAGTAAATTTTAGGAGTAACATTGCAGTCTTGTTTTCTATCTGGCTGAAAGCCTTCTTTTAAATTAAGCTGACAAATGCTCTCCACCTCTCAAACTGGAACTGAAACTCTCAAAAAACTATTCTAACTGATTCCATGCAGCTGCATATTAAATACTTCATTCTTCTTTAATTTAAAAGAAGGCTTTCAGCCAGATAGAAAACAAGACTGCAATGTTACTCCTAAAATTTACTGGAGAGCAATAGAGCCAGCTACATGGAATATAGAGAGCATTGGCCAGCCTATTTGAAAAGAAGGCTTCTAGCCAGATAAAAAAATAAAAGGACTGGTTGCTACTATTAAGAAATGATTTAACTGGCTTGCTCCTTATACAACTACTGGAAATGAAACTGAGTAAGTTTATATTTATTAAAGTCAAAAATTAATAATTTTTTTTAAAAAAATAAAAATTAGAACTAGTTTCCATTCAGCTTCATGTTTCTTTCAATGTTTAATAATCATGTTTGTTTTAGGAGAAGTTGAAGAAGTCAAACAGTTATGGTCTGAAGAAAGTAGAAAAAGAAGTTAATGCTGCAATGTTAAAATGTACTAAAAGGCTGACACCTTGATACTTAAGAGGATTACTCCTGAGGAAGACTATTGAAATGAGTGTTTAATGCTGCCATGTTAAAATGTATCAAAAGGCTGACACCCTGCTACTTTAGAGTATTACTCCTGAGGAAGACTATTGAAATGAGTGTATAACCGGGTGCTCATTGAGAATACTGGATGTTGTTTTGAATATGTTTACATTTCCAAAGTTTTGTCTTGAATTTGTTAGTATTTCTAAAGTTTTTTATAGATAAACATAATTGTTATTAAATGTTCAATTTCATCACAGTGCTTCTTTGTTTTGATATATTGTCTATCACTGTGACCCCTCCTTTGGTCCTGTGCAGGTATTACAGACATTAATACTGGGCCATAGGGGAGCTCACCACCTCCCTAGGTAGCTGATTCCACTGTCAAAGGACTCTGATTGTAAAAAAGT
>JAPDNY010000145.1:25000-99628 GCA_029375565.1 Gekko gecko | reverse complement strand
GGGTGTGGCCTATTATGCTAATGAGTTCCTGCTGGGCTTTTTTTTTTACAAATAAAGCCCTGGTGATCAGCATTTCCCTGGGCAGGTAAGAAAGGGCCACAAGAACTAAGCACTGAGGCAACCCTTCCTGCCCTCCCTCTCATGATCTGCCTAAGTTCACACGATCAGCATTGCTGTCAGATGGAGCCATCTAGCCTCTGCTTGGAAACCTCCAAAGGAGAAGAGCCCACCACCTCCCAAGGAAGCCTGTTCCACCGAGGAACCGCTCTAACTGTCAGGAAGTTCTTCCTCATAAGAACATAAGAGAAGCCAGTGTTGAAGCAGGCCAATGGCCCATCTAGTCCAACACTCTGTGTCACACAGCGGCCAAAATATACCAGGGGCCATCAGGAGGTCCAGCAGTGGGACCAGGACACTGAAGCCCTCCCACTGCTGCCCCTCCAGCACCAAGAATAGAGTGCAGCACCTGCCCCAGACTTAGAGTTCCCATCTATACCCTGTGGCTAATAGCCACTGGTGGACTTCTGCTCCATATGTTTATCTAATTCCCTCTTGAAACTGTCCATGCTTGCAGCTGCCACCACCTCCTGTGGCAGTGAATTCCATATGTTAATCACTCTTTGGGTGAAGAAGTCCTTCCTTTTATCTGTTCTAACCCAACTGCTCAGCAATTTCATGGAGTGCCCACGAGTTCTCGTATTGTGAGAAAGGGAGAAAAGTACTTCTTCCTCAACCTGCTCAATCCCATTCATAATCTTATAAACCTCGATCATGTCACCCCTCAGCTGTCGTTTCTCCAAGCTGAAGAGCCCCAAGCGTTTTAACCTTTCTTCATAGGGAAGGTGTTCCAACCCTTTTATCATTCTAGTTGCCCTTCTCTGCACTCTGCATGTTTAGCCGGAAACTCTTCTGATTTAATTTCAACCCGTTGGTTCTGGTCCGACCTTTCAGGGCAACAGAAACAACTCCTCACCAACCTCCACATGACAGCCCTTCAGGTACTTGAAGATGGTTATCACAATATCACCTCTCCGTCATCTCCTCTCCAGGCGAAACGTATCCAGCTCCTTCAACCTTTCCTAATGTATCTTTCAACCAGCTCTCAGTTGAAAGCCTGCCTTCCAAGAAGGATGTGTTGCGCTCTTAATCAACAGAGCGGTTCCTTCAGTACAAAAGGGGGTCTTGGGAAGACTAAGATGATCCCTAGAAGCTCTCTCCAGGTCTTTTCCTTTGCCCAGCCTCTTTACTTTTGTTCACGGATCCTCTTTATTTATTTGATTTGATTTTCAAAAATCCATTGATACCTGCCGGCCACATGACCACGGAAATGTCTTCGGACAGCGCCGGCTCTTCGGCTTGGGAACGGAGATAAGCACCACACCCCTAGAGTCAGATTCGACTGGATAGAAGCTATTTGAAATGGCAGAAGTGGACAGATTAACGTTACAACTTCACGATAAAAAAGGGAGGACATTTTTGAGAAAAACCGGTCAAGATTGTACAAATGGATTGAGAAATACCTGCAAGGGACTGTAATCTAACTGTAAAGTTAGCCTCTTTTAAATTTCAAAATTGGTACAGGTGCAGAAATGAATGATTCATATATGTAAGATGTAAGCAGATATACTGGGTGTATGTTTCATGTTAGCCTTTCCTTTGTGAAGTCTTTGTCTTTGTTTCTTTCTTCTTTTTGGAAAATTAATAAAATTCCTTAAAAAAAGGAGTCAGATTCAACTGGCTTTCAAGCAAGGGAAGAAGAAGAAGAAGAAGAAGAAGAAGAAGAAGAAGAAGAAGAAGAAGAAGAAGAAGAAGAAGAAGAAGAAGAAGAAGAAGAAGAAGAGGAGATTGGATTTATACCCTGCCCTTCACTACCTGAAGGAGTCTCAGAGCGGCTTATAATCTCCTTTCCCTTCCCCTCCCCACAACAGACACCCTGAGAGGTAGGTGGGGCTGAGAGAGCTCTTGACAGAAACTGCTTTTTTTCAAGAACAGCTCTTATCAGAACTACGGCTTGACCAAGGTCATCCGGCAGGTGCAAGTGGAGAAGTGGGGAATCAAACCCGGTTCTCCCAGATTAGAGTCCGTGCCCTTAACCACTATGCCAAACCACTACACCAAAAGAGCAAGAGTCCAGTAGCCCCTTAAAAACTAACACAATTTGTGGCAGGGGAGTAGCTTTTGTGAGTCCCACAGTTGTGACAGTATAGGAGCTTCCCCAATCTCCATGTCCAGAGAAGAAGAGATTGGATTTATACCCCACCCTTCACTACCCAAGGGAGTCTCAGAGCGGCTTACAAACTCCTTTCCCTTCCCCTCCCCACAACAGACACCCCCTGTGAGGTAGAAGAAAAAGAGATATGGATTTATACCCCACCCTTCACTACCCAAGGGAGTCTCAGAGCAGCTTACAAACTCCTTTCCTTCCCCTCCCCACAACAGACACCCCCTGTGAGGTAGAAGAAGAAGAGATATGGATTTATACTCCACCCTTCACTACCCAAGGGAGTCTCAGAGCAGCTTACAAACTCCTTTCCCTTCCCCTCCCCACAACAGACACCCCCTGTGAGGTAGAAGAAAAAGAGATATGGATTTATACCCCGCTCTTCACTACCCAAGAGAGTCTCAGAGCGGCTTACAAGCTCCTTTCCCTTCCCCTCCCCACAACAGACACCCCCTGTGAGGTAGAAGAAGAAGAGATTGGATTTATACCCTGCCCTTCACTAGCCTAGGGAGTTTCAGAGGGGCTTACAAGCTCCTTTCCCTTCCCCTCCCCACAGCCGACACCCCCTGTGAGGTAGGTGGGGCTGAGAGCTCTGACAGAAACTGCTCTTTTTCAAGGACAGCTCTTGTCAGAACTATGGCTTGGCCAAGGTCATCCAGCAGGTGCAAATGGAGGAGTGGGGAAACCTTTAACTTTTACTTTATCCTCGCAACAACCCTGTGAGGTAGGTTAGGCTGAGAGGACGTAACTGGTCCAAAGTCAGCTTCGTTCCTTAAGTTCTCACCCTGCCCTGGATGGCCCCAGGCTAGCCTGCTCAGACCTGGGAAGCTAAGCAGGGTCAGCCCGGGTTTGTACTTGGATGAGAGACCACCAAGGAAGTCCCGGGTTGCGATGCAGAGGCAGGCGATGGCCAAACCACCTTTATTCATCTGTGGTCTTGAAAACCCTCTGAAGGGGTCACCTCGTCACAGTCACGACTCGAGGACACTGGCCACCACTGCCCAGTGCCTGATATCTCTTGTCTATAACTTTTATTTTTTATTTTTGTAAAACCAGAGAGTATTGGGGGAATGGGGTGCCAGGCGTCGCACTCAAGTGAGTATTTGGTCGTAACTTGCAAGGTCAGCCCAAACAGACATTCTCTTTTTTCAGTCCCTCCAGCACAGAGTTCAGACAGCGCGCTGAGAGCAGTACAAACTGCTCCAGTTCTAATGCGATTATTATTGATCTGGATAATCGTGATCACACTGACCTCCCTCACCGCACAGTCACATCACTCCCTGCCGTCTACACTACCAATGTGCGGGAGCGTGTGTCGGTGGTTTTTAATTTTTTTTTCTGTTTGCGCATGCGCATAGGTAGTCATCCATAGAGCTGGAATCTTCACGCATGAGCAGAACAACTAGTTTCCCACCAAAAGCATGCCCTGAGGTTTCTCCAATTGCTGTAACAGAACACTTCCCTTTAAACTTTTGACGTGAAACTGGCCTCCATGAGATCCCAAACTTGTCTAAATGCTAAAATGTGCCACCATTTAAACTTTGGTTTTATTAGCTTGGGAGCGGAGCTCCGCTTATGCGCACACCGCCGACGCATTAAAAAAAATGGTGGACGAAAAGCGGAAGTAAGAACTTTAGGAACCAAAATAAACAATCCTTATAGCAGAGGTGGGCATTTCTTTTTTTTTGGCTTGAGAGATATATTTAGGATTTTTTTTTTGCTGTTATGATGAAAAGAACCCAAACAAACCTGTTTTAGGTCTTCTGAAATCTATTGTTTTCATCCCCCATCCCTCAGAGTCAAGTCTAGAAAGAACACGGGCCATGGAGTGGAGCTGCTTCAGATAGGGTTACCAACTCCAGGTCTGGAGATACCTGGAGACGTGAGGGCGGAGCTGGAGGAGGGTGGGGTTTAAGGAGGGGAGGGACCCCGGTAGGGTATAAGGCCACGTGGTCTACCTTCCAAAGCAGCCATTTTCTCTAGAAGAAGTGTAGTAAAAGTTTATAGCTAACAATAAGTTGTTGTACATTTTCCAGGCTGTCTGGCCGTGGTCTTGGCATTGTGGGACCTGATGTTTCGCCAGTAGCGGTGACTGGCATCCTCAGAGGTATAACACAGAAAGACGGAGTACTCTCTGTGTCAAGGTGAGAAGAAAAATGGTAGGCAGGTAACGTATTTCTACCCTGGAATGTGGGGTAGGGCTGAGTCATTATCATGTAGCAGTTCCCCAGGCTGTGAACATGATAATGGAGGAGCTTTCCTGAGGAGGTTCTTTTGTATATAGATTGGCTGTTTCCTGAGGAGGTTCTTTTGCCTATGGATTGTTTCCTGAGGAGGTTTCCTGTTTCCTGAGGAGGTTCTTTTGCACGTGGAACTCCTACATGATAATGATTCAGCCCTACCCCACCTTCCTGAGTACATATAGAGCACCTGCCTACCATTTCTTTTTCTTCTCACCTCGATACAGAGAGTACTCCATCTTTCTGTGTTATACCTCTAAGGATGCCAGTCACAGCTACTGGCGAAACGTCAGGTCCTACAACGCCAAGACCACGGCCAGACAGCCCGGAACATCTACAACAGCTAATGAACTTCGGCCATGAAAGCCTTCGACAACATATTTAACAAATAATAAATAAACGAGTGAGTGATTCATGTCGTTTGGAGATCAATTGTAATTCCGGTTGATCTCCAGTCCTCACCTGGAGGCTGGGAACTGTAGCTTCAGATGGTCCAGTGGTTTGACTCAGGTCAAGACAGCTTGAGACACACATTTCCAGCTGCCTGCGTGAGTCACTTTGGCCCTGGCCGGAGCTGGAGCCGGAGACGGAACTTCTGGTTCGTCTCTACTGGTGCGTCTCCTGGGCCCTCCCTCAGACCCGTGAGCGCTCAGCACATGATTTCACAGGCGGGTATCTAATTTCCAGTTACTAAACATTTTTCATTTGCAAATTCTATTTTCCCAGCCCTTAGAAGGTTAAAGTTTAGTCTTGGGGAAAAATATGTCTGCTTTGCTGGCAGTTAAAAAAGAGAGAGAGAGAGAGAGGGAGAGATCTGTGCAGAGGGGGGTAAGGAAGGGGGAAAGAAATCGATTTCAGCTTGGGTCAGCGGAGTGTGCTGCCAGAGAGAGCCCTTCAGAGCAGGGGAGATTAATTTAGACGGAGAAAGAGGGCAAGGCGGGAGAGGAGGGAGGGCGCGGGGAGAGCAGGCCCAGGCTCGGGGACATGCTGGTGCGCTCCTTAATAAGATCCCGGCGAGTCCCAGGGAAATTAATCAGCCCCGTCGTTAGCGCACAGATGCAAAAATGCCAACTCAGGCGCAAAGAAGGAGGAAGCCGCTGAGTGGGGGAACCGGAGCTCTGTGGCAGGGAGGACCAGAGGGCCAGGCGAGAGACTTGGATTCTGTCGGTTGGCTTCTCGGGTTTTGCTGTTAGCTGCTGCCACTCGCGTCCCGGTGCTGAGTGCGAGATTGCGTCTGCGTCTCTTGTCTGGATAACCGCTTGGGGTTCCGGGGATGAGGGAGAGTGGAAGGTACTAGGTACATAAGAACATAAGACCATAGGAGAAGCCAATGTTGAATCAGGCCAATGGCCCATCTAGTCCAACACTCTGTCACACAGCGGACAAAAATACCAGGTGCCATCAGGAGGTCCAGCAGTGGGGCCAGGACACTAGAAGCCCTCCCACTGCTGCCCCCTCCAGCACCAAGAATAGAGTGCATCACCTGCCCCAGACTGAGAGTTCCCATCTATACCCTGTGGCTAATAAATAATCAGTGGCTAGCCAGGGTACAGGGTATAGATGGGAACTCTCAGTCTGGGGCAGGTGATGCACTCTATTCTTGGTGCTGGAGGGGGCAGCAGTGGGAGGGCTCCTAGTGTCCTGGCCCCACTGCTGGACCTCCTGATGGCACCTGGTATATTTTGGTCGCTGTGTGACAGAGTGTTGGACTGGATGGGCCATTGGCCTGATTCAACATTGGCTTCTCTTATGTTCTTATGTTCAATGATGGATTTCTGCTCCATATGTTTATCTAATTCCCTCTTGAAAATGTCCATGCTTGTAGCTGCCACCACCTCCTGTGGCAGGGAATTCCATATGTTAATCACTCTTTGGGTGAAGAAGGACTTCCTTTTATCTGTTCTAACCTGACTGCTCAGCAATTTCATGGAGTGCCCACAAGGAGTTCTTGTATTGTGAGAAAGGGAGAAAAGTACTTCTTTCTCAACCTGCTCAATCCCATTCATAATCTTATAAACCCCGATCGGCGGCCCACAATCAGTACATAAAATACAATTAAAACCACACACAACCATATAAAACAATTCCATTATTAATACACTTTCATAAAGCGCTGAAGAAGTTATGCAAGATGGCTTATTTGAATGTACTCTCTAAGAATCCTTCTGCTCAAGGTCTTCTTGAGGCTCAGGCTGGATGTGAAAACCAAGAGCCAGGGCTCTATATTGGTGGCGGCAGGGCTCTATATTGATGAAAGCCTGTCGGAAGAGCTCCGTCTTGCAGACCCTGCGGAACTGCAAAAGGTCCTGCAGGGCCCTGATTTCCTCCGGGAGCTCGTTCCACCAGGTAGGGGCCGCCACCAAGAAAGCCCTGGCCCTGGTTGTAGCAAGCCTGGTCTCTTTTGGGGCCACGGAGGGTCAATCGACTTTGAGACCCCGACCGAAGTGCTCTCTGGGGTATATTATGGGGAAAGGCGGTCCCGCAGGCATGCTGGACCCTGGCCATACAGGGCTTTAAAGGTGTGGTGGGGCTTTGGGGGCTCTGCCCCCCTCCTCAAAGGGTCAGCCCCCTCCCTTAAAGGCCCCCCGCTTCTTGTTAAAGGTCCGATTAACGTTGAAAATTTGGCTGCCGTCGTTTCTTCAAATTTTCTGAAAAGACCCGTCAGGTCCGATTTTGTAAGTAGGTCTTCTCCGGAATGCGACGTAGAAATTGTGGTGCCCATCTTGTTTTCGTTTCCCGGCCTGCTTTGCGAAGCTTGTTTCTCCTCACTAGAGGGAAAAGGGGCATCCAACGAGGCAGGTTTCGGCTTGTTCCCATTCGACTTGCCCATCACTAAAAATAATGGAACAAAGTCTCCATACACTAAAAATATCTGCAAGGGTCAAACGGGGCTGGGAGCTCTACTCTGCCACGTCTAGAAGAAGAAGAAGAAGAGAAGACAGAGGAGATTGGATTGATACCCTGCCCTTCACTTGGAGTCTCAGAGAGGCTTAGAGACTCCTTCCCCTTCCCTTCCCCACAACAGACACCCTGTGAGATAGGTGAGGCTGAGAGAGCTCTCTTGAGGACTGGCCTTGAGAGAGCAACTCTGAGAGAACTTATGACTGACCCAAGGCCATACCAGCAGCTGCATGTGGAGGAGTGGGGAATCAAACCTGGTTCTCCCAGATTAGAGTCCACGCTCTTAACTACTACACCAATGTGCGTGTGTGCACGTACCTGGAAGTCATGGCAATTTCTGGTGACTATCCCTACTGGGGGCCTGAAAGATATTCAGAAGAAGAAGAAGAAGAAGAAGAAGAAGAAGAAGAAGAAGAAGAAGAAGAAGAAGAAGAAGAAGAAGAAGAAGAAGAAGAAGAAGAAGAAGAAGAAGAAGAAGAAGAAGAAGAGGAAGAAGAGAGCTCCTTCAAGAACTGTCCTTGAGAGAACAGCTCTGACAGAACTATGGCTTGCCCAAGGTCACCCAGCAGATGCAAGTGGAGGAGTGGGGAATCAAACCCGGTTCTCCCAGATTAGAGTCCATGCACTTAACTGCTACACAAGACCGGCTCACCATCCTCCTGTGACACTCTGCCCCCTCGGGTCCCCTGCTTCTTAAATCTCCCCTGCTTCTTCCCCAAAGCATTTACGGGGATCTTTCAAATGCTTTTGAGAAGAAGCAAGGTGGTGGCGCATGCCCCCTCTCCCTCCCTGCTGACGGAGGGCCCTTTAAATCTTGCAGGAGGGGAGGGAGAGAAATGTGCATCACCCCTTCATTATGGCCAATAATGGTAGCCCCACCAGAAAATTTTTTTTGCCCCACAAGGCCACAAAATCCTGGGTATGGGCCTGCTCTAGCAACTGCTGTGACACTAAGTCTTGCGATAAGCGTGGCTTTGAAACATGTCCGTTCAGTGTAAGAAGGGGATTCGACAGAGGTGTGGAGGGTAAGCCTCTCGGTGGCCACTAGCCATGGGGACTGAAGGGAGCCTCCATGTTCAGAGGCAGTTTGACGTAGTGGTTAAGTGCGCGGACTCTTATCTGGGAGAACTGAGTTTGATTCCCCACTCCTCCACTTGCACCTGCTGGTGTGACCTTGGGTCAGTCACAAGCTCTTGCACAACTGTTATCTCATGGACAGTTTCTGTCAGAAGTTCTCTCAGCTCCATCTACCTCACAGGGGGTGTCTGTTGTAGGGAGGGGAAGGGAAAGGCGTTTGGAAGCTGCTCTGAGACTCCTTTGGGCAGTGAAGGGCGAGGTATAAATCCAATCTCTTCTTCTTCTTCTTCTTCCTCACAGGGCGTCTGTTGTGGGGAGGGGAAGGGAAAGGAGTTTGTAAGCCACTCTGAGACTCCCTTGGGTAGTGAAGGGCGGGGTATAAATCCAATCTCTTCTTCTTCTTCTTCCTCACAGGGCGTCTGTTGTGGGGAGGGGAAGGGAAAGGAGTTTGTAAGCCACTCTGAGACTCCCTTGGGTAGTGAAGGGCGGGGTATAAATCCAATCTCTTCTTCTTCTTCTTCCTCACAGGGCGTCTGTTGTGGGGAGGAGAAGGGAAAGGAGTTTGTAAGCCACTCTGAGACTCCCTTGGGTAGTGAAGGGCGGGGTATAAATCCAATCTCTTCTTCTTCTTCCTCACAGGGCGTCTGTTGTGGGGAGGGGAAGGGAAAGGAGTTTGTAAGCCGCTCTGAGACTCCTTCAGGTAGTGAAGGGCGGGATATAAATCCAATCTCTTCTCTTCTTCAGAGCTGGAAACAGCACAGAGGAGGGAAACCGAGATAATTAAGGGGTCAGAACACCTTCCCTATGAGGGAAGACTGAAGAGTCTGGACTTTTCAGTTTAGAAAACAGAAGACTAAGGATGGACAGGTTTATACAATTATGCACAAAGTGGAGAGAACGAATAACTTTTTCTCCCTTTCCCATAATGCTCAAACTCAGGAGCATCCAATGAAGTTCATCAGTGTCCATGCATAAAGACTCGTTTTCGATTTCTGTAATTCTGTTCATTCTGATTTTACACCCGCCAGCCGGTTCAGCGGGGCAAAGTGTTCACTCTTTGTCCCTGCAAAATTAGTAATTTAAAAATGGTTGTTGTTTCGCACCTGCCAGTTTGGTTTGGTGGTTAAGCACGGCAGACTCTAATCTGGGAGAACCGGGTTGGATTCCCCACTCCTCCACTTGCACCTGCTGATGTGACCTTGGGTCAGTCACAAGCTCTGGCACAGCTGTTCTCTCAAGGACAGTTTGTGTTAGAGTTCTCTCAGCCCCACCTACCTCACAGGGTGTCTGTTGTGGGGAGGGGAAGGGAAAGGAGTTTGTAAGCTGCTCTGAGACGCCTTTGGGCAGTGAAGGGCGGGGTATAAATCCAAACTCTTCTTCTTCTTCTTCCCTCAGAGCTGTTCTCTCAAGAGCAGTTCTCAAAACAGCTCTCTCAGCCCTGCCTACCTCACAGGGTGTCTGTTGAGGGGAGAGGAAGGGAAGGAGATTGTAAGCTGCTCTGAGACTCCGAGTGAAGGGTGGGGTATTAATCAAATCTCCTTCTCCTTCTTCTCCTTCTCCCTCCCTCCCTCTCCTCCTCCTCTTCCTCCTCAATTTTGCTTTCTCACAATTCAAAAGAAGTATTTCATTTTTTTGTTTAGTACTCTTGGGTATACTGCCAGCTTGGAGAACAACTTCTTGTGTATTTATATTTAGTCATATTTTGGTGAAATGCCCAGAAGCATTCAAGAGAAGGATTTGTTTTTAATTCTTGGGTATTTTGAAAAGAAACTCTGTATCTATCTATCAAGTACATATTTGTCCCGCCCTTCCTCTGAGGAACTTGGAGTGGTGTACATGGTGTAGTGGCTAAGAGCGTGGACTGTAATCTGGGAGAACTGGGTTTGATTCCCCACTCCTCCACATGCAGCTGCTGGTGTGACCTTGGGCCAGTCACAAGTTCTTTCAGAGCTGTTCTCTCGAGGGCAGTCCTTGAAAGAGCTCTCTCAGCCTCACCTACCTCACAGGGTGTCTGTTGTGGGGACAGGAAGGGAAAGGAGTTCGTGAGCCGTTCTGAGACATTAGGGAATTTCAGACAGATGATATAATCTGGAAGAGGAATGATTCCCAAACGGTTTCTGGTCTGGCATTTCAGACAGAACCGTTTTAGAACCGGTTCCCTACTGGAATATATTTGTAATTTCACACAGAAACGCTTCTGTCCCATTCAGGAAATGGGGCTGAAGCGTTTTACCTGTCAACCGCTTCCAAGTAGTCGTCAGTTTCTTCTCCCGGATCTGATGCACTTTTTTCCCGCCTTTTTCGCCCGCGTGGGTGATCTCCGGCTTTTTTTTTTTTTTGAACGTTCACTTTAGAGCGCTATAGTGCTATAACACTATAGTGCTATAACGCAATAGCATTATAGCAACCCCATTGGAATGCCGGTGTGTTGTGTTATAGCACTATAGCGTTATAGCACTCTAAAGTGAACATTAAAAAAAAGGCACGGTGGGAAATGGCGGGAAAACAAAGCGGTGCAGTCTGAATTGCCAAACCGCTTCTGATTCGGCTCTTTTCCGGTCGGGGAAAGCCATGTGTGAAATGGCAGCCCTGTACCAGTTTACTTCAAGACAAATCAGAAATGGCTTCAAATCGGCAGAATCTCAGTAATGTGAAATTCCCTTCTGACTGAAGGGCAGGGCATAAATCCAAGTCTTCCTCCTCCTCCTCCTCCTCCTCTGCCTCTTCTTCCTCCTCTGCCGCCACCTCTGTTGCCTCTTCCACCTCTTCCTCTTCCTCCTCTTTTCATTAGAGGAGCCATCCTTTTCCTCAACCCATTTTTAATCAAGATCAAGATGGTTCAGGCGGGCTGGCCATGCGGTGGCATCTCCCTACACTATGAACGCATGTCTGCTGACTCAGAAGAAACCAGGACCATCGTGCGAATAATTTTTCATCTAGCCGGCCCTCAAGGAAGTTTTGCTGTCACCACTCGGCTTGTGCCTTAGGAGACTGATGACTCACGCAGTGCTGAGCACCCCCACTCCATCTCCCAGGTAAGGCTTCATAATCCTTGCTCCACCGGCCATGCTAACAGAAATTAATAAAGATGCTGATTGTTTCAAAGGCCCTTCCTGCCCTCCATGGGTTTAAAATCTCTCAGCTGTGCGAGGAAGTATTAAGTGCTGCATTGATCGCAGCCAGAGCTCGGAAATTGCTTTGGGGGCCAAAGGGACCCATGCGGCTGTCAAGTGGGGCACCGGAGCAGGACCACTAGGCAAGGTATTGAAAGCCACCCCAGAAACTCTTTTGTGTGTGTGATGTCACAGCTGACTTACAGCTACCCTGGTGGGGTTTTCAAGGCAAGAGACATTCAAGGGTGGCTTCTCATTGCCTGCCTCTACGTTGTGACCCAGGACTTCCTTGGAGGTCTCCCATCCCAGTACAAACCAGGGCTGACCCTGCTTAGCTTCCAAGATCTGATAAGATTCAGGCTAGCCTGGCGATGTATAAGGAAGATTAACAAATTGTCAAAAAGTTATCAAATAAATAAAAACAATACACACGGTCTGCAAGAATTCAGGCTGAGCAAGGGTACAAAGAAAAGGTGAAAACATGCAGTCACCTTTCTTTACGTCCTCTTAGTTCTCTGCGTTGTTCTCTCTATTGTTCCTTGCCTGTGGAGTCCCAAGGTTACGACTTAGTCCATCATACCTCGTGTCAATCCGAGGAGAAAGGAGCGTTCCCTCCCTTTTCCTGAGAGTTTATAATCTCCCCTTGGAAGTCCTGTTCCCCTCTGCTGCAAGAGGAAGAGAATACATTCCAGCCATTTGGCTGTTTCGGTCTCTTGAGGTGTGACATTCTAGCAGGGTATGAAATGGTGAACCACTGTTCTACTTTGGCTAGAGCCATTAGCATATGTAAGCCCTAAAGTACTCTGTGCTTGGGCTCAACCCCCGGCCTCCCTCCTTTCTGCCAGCTATAAATTTGCTGCTGGATTTCCATATGAAGGGCAGTCCGAATGGCTGAAATATTGAGATGAATTGTAGGGTGGAAGGCATTTCTCCGTAGTGACCTTTGTTCATTCACACCCACACCCACAAATGAATCCCCCAGGGTTAGCACCCATCTTGGGTCAGCACCCATTGAGGCTCAGACAGCAGTGGTAACTGAAGCAGGGTCTCCAAAGATGCCCAGAGTGTACTGGTAGGTTCATATGGGAAGAGTAGGTCCTTAAGATATGTTGGTCCTGGGCCATACAGGGCTTTAAAAGTCAATATCAGCACCTTGAATTGAGCCCTGAAGCAAACTGGAAGCCAGTGTAGATGGAACCGGACTGAAGTGATATGGCCCATACAACCCACTCCAGTCAACAACCTGGCTACAGCAACTGTTGCTTCTGGACAGTCTTCAAGGGCTGCCCCACATACAATTCACTGCAGTAATCTAGACGCTACCAGGGCATGCACCAAAGTGGAAAGTTCTTTCCTGCCCAGGTGGGGCCACAGCTGGCTCACCAGCCAAAGATGTTGAAAGGCACCCCTGGCCACCACTGCCACCAGTTCATTCCATAGGAGGTTTGGGTCCAACAGCACCCCCAAGCTATGAACTTGCCCCATCCAGAACATGAGATAGCCCATTTTCTGGGTCATACACTGTGAAGTACCCCAAAGTGCAACCACACCTGGGGCGGCCTGATTCATTGAGTTATTATGAGTCTGATATTTTCAAGAAGTTTTTTAAAAAGAAACTTTCCGGGGCTCTGTTTCTGCATCTGTAAAATGGGGTAAGAGCTGTTGCAGGGCCATGATCAGGTCGCGCGTTAACATTTACAAATGAAAAAGCCGCTCTGTCAGGCGCCGAATCTATTCTCTTGGCAGCTGCCCTTCATACAGGAGCTCCACCATGAAAGGCACCGGGAGGTGTGGAAGTTTGTGCCCGATGACTTTGTTCCAGAATCCACCTCTGAAGAGCGCGGAGAGATGGAAATTGGCGAGACCCAAAAAGTGGGGGGAGGGAAACGTCCTTTCAATTTGACAAGGGACTTGATTTGACTTTCATGAGAAGCCACTTAATTTTTTCCCCTCCTCGTTGAAAAAAATCTCCCCACGCAAAGGCGAGTGCTATAAAATTAGATGTGGGGAATTATTTCATCTCAAAAGGCAAAAAAGAGAGAGAGAGGTTGTCTGACACGTAGCCTGTGTAATGGGAGAATTCGCCTGTCTGTTCCAAAATACCTGAGACATCTTTTGATATTTTTTTTTTGATGGCCCAGTCACCTTGGTAATATCTGAAGGGGGGAAGAAAAAACGACGAGACTGGATTGGGGTTGAGATGGCTCAAAAAAAAATGTAGATTTTAGTCAGGAAAAGATAGCACACATAATTTGTCTGCAGCAGTTCCCCGTCCCTCTTCCTGATCATTGGATCATCCTTTCCTGTCCCTGTGAGCACCTCTGCCTTACTGAGGGGTGCGGGTAGTTAGCCAAAAACAGTTCTGTGCCCTTTTTTGAGGGACGAGGAAGACTCTGAGAAACCTCTGAGGGACTGAGCGGCTGCCGGATCCTAAGGCCGGACTATATTGTTGTCTTTCCCAGTGACTCTTTGTCTTCTCAGAATGTGACCAAAGTACGATGGCCTCAGTTTAGTCATTTTAGCTTCTAGGGAGAGTTCAGGCTTGACTGGATCTTCGCTGTTGTTGTTCAGTCACGCAGCTGAGTCTGACTCTTCGCGGCCCCATAGACCACCTCACACCCAGGCCCTCCTGTCCTCTGTCATCCTCAGGGGTTTGCTCAACTTCATGTTTGTTGCCTCAATAACACTGTCTAACCATCTCATCCTTTGCCGTCCCCTTCTTCTTTGACCTTCAATCTTTCTCAGCATCAGGGTCTTCTCCAGTGAGTGCTCCCTTCTCATTGGGTGGCCAAAGTATTTGAGCTTCAGGTTCAGGATCTGGCCTTCCAGGGGTCATTTTGTAGAAAAAGAGCTGCAGGAGCTCATTAGCATGTCTAATGTTTGGTGTAGTGGTTAAGTGCGCGGACTCTAATCTGGGAGGACCGGGTTTGATTCCCCACTCTTCCACTTGCACCTGGCTGGATGACCTTGGGCAAGCCGTAGTTCTGACAAGAGCTGTTCTTGAAAAACAGCAGTTTCTGTCAAGAGTTCTCTCAGCCCCACTGACCTCACAGGGTGTCTGTTGTGGGGAGGGGAAGGGAAGGGAGTTTGTAAGCCACTCTGAGACACCTTTGGGTAGCGAAGGGCAGGGTATAAAGCCAATCTCTTCTCTTCTCTTCTCTTCTCTTCTCTTCTCTTCTCTTCTCTTCTCTTCTCTTCTCTTCTCTCTCTTCTCTTCTCTTCTCTTCTCTTCTCTTCTCTTCTTCTCTTCTATTACCATAATAGCTCATTAGCATATGCCATGCCCCCTGATATCACCGGAAGTGATGTCAGAAGGGGAAGCAAAAGGGGGGAAGCTGAAATTTTTCCATCTTGGAATGGATTGTTTTATTTGTTGCTATGATGTTGACTGCCGCCATGAAATCAAAAGACGCCTGCTCCTTGGGAGGAAAGCGATGGCAAACCTAGACAGCATCCTGAAAAGTAGAGACATTACCCTGCCGACAAAAGTCCGTATGGTCAAAGCCATGGTATTCCCAGTGGCAATGCATGGCTCTAAGAGTTGGACCATAAGGAAGGCTGAGCGCAAAAGAGTAGATGCGTTCGAATTATGGTGTTGGAGAAGACTCTTTGAGAGTCCCTTGGACTGCAGGGATATCGGATCAGTCCATCCTGAAAGAAATCGACCCTGACTGTTCCCTGGAAGGCCAGAGACTGAAGCGGAAGCTCAGATACTTTGGCCCCCCCATGAGAAGGGAGCACTCACTGGAGAAGACCCCCTGATGCTGGGAAAGACTGAAGGTCAAAGAAGAAGGGGACGGCAAAGGATGAGTGTTATTGATGCAACGAATATGAAATTAAGCAAACTCTGGAGGACGATGGAAGACTAGGGCTTCTAGTGTCCTGGCCCCCCACTGCTGGACCTCCTAATGGCACCTGGTATTTTTGGCCACTGTGTGACGGAGTGTTGGACTGGATGGGCCGTTGGCCTGATCCAACATTGGCTTCTCTTAAGTTCTTATGACAGGAGGGCCTGGCGTGATGTGGTCCATGGGGTCACGAAGAGTCGGGCTGGACTGTGTGACTGAACAACAACAAAGATTATGTATTTTATTGCCAGTTTTTGTTGTATTTGCTGTATTTTTATTGTATTTATCTTTGTTGTAAACCGCCCTGAGCCCTGCTTGCAGGGACCAACGTTATCTACGGGATTGTCTCCTCTGTTATGTCTCTGGGAGAGCGTTGTGCTCTTCAGATAGTAACTTACTAGTGGTCCCCATCCCCAAATACATCCGGCTGTCCTCAACCAAGACCAGGGCCTTTTCGGTCCTGGCCTCAGCCTCGTGGAACTCTATGCTGAGCACCATCAGAGCTCTGCAGGAACTTATGAAATTCCACAGGGCCTGCAAGGCTGAGATGTTCTGCCAGGCTTTTGGTTGAGGACAGCGATGGCTTTCGTCTTGGCTGGCACCCCTTCCGCTCTCTACATTGGTCTTACCAGTTCAGTGTGAGAGCCAGTCTTGCATAGTGTTTAAGTGTGCGGACTCTAATCTGGGAGAACCGGGTTTGATTCCCCACTCCTCCACTTGCACCTGGCTGGATGACCTTGGGCAAGCCGTAGTTCTGTCAGAGCTGTCCTTGAAAAAGAGCAGTTTCTGTCAGAGCTTTCTCAGCCCCACCTACCTCACAGGGTGTCTGTTGTAGGGAGGGGAAGGGAAAGGAGTTTGTGAGCTGCTCTGAGACGCCTTTGGGTAGTGAAGGGCGGGGGATAAATCCAATCTCCTCCTCCTCCTCCTCCTCCTTCTCCTTCTTCTTCCCCTTTGCCCGCAAAGCAGCCGTCAGTCTGAAATGGGACTAATTTGTTCACCGTCTATTTTAAAATGTGCGGTTTGGCTTTTATTGTTTATCTAGTGTATGTTTTTATTCGTATTGTACATTGCCCAGAGCCCTGCAGTAGCAGAGATTGGGCAATTAATACATTTAATAGAAGAAGAAGAGATTGGATTTATACCCCACCCTGTACTACCTGAAGGAGTCTCAGAGCAGCCTACAATCTCCTTTCCCTTCCCCTCCCCATAACAGACACCCTGTGAGGTAGGTGGGGCTGAGAGAGCCCTTTTGAGGACTGCCCTTGAAAGAAGAGCTCTGAGAGAACTTGGGGAATCAAAACCTGGTTCTCCGAGATTAGAGTCTCGCTCTTAACCACTATACCAAACTGGCTCTCAATGATGATGATGATGATGATTATAAGATTCATAAGAGGTTTATAAGATTATGAATGGGATTGAGCAGGTTGAGAAAGAAGTCCTTTTCTCCTTTCTCACAATACAAGAACTCCTTGTGGGCACTCCATGAAATTGCTGAGCAGTCGGGTTAGAACAGAGAAAAGGAAGTCCTTCTTCACCCAAAGAGTGATTAGCATGTGGAATTCACTGCCACAGGAGAGGTGGTGGCAGCTACAAGCATGGAGAGTTTCAAGAGGGAATTAGATCAACATATGGAGCAGAAGTCCATCAGTGGCTATTAGCCACAGGGTATAGATGGGAACTCTCAGTCTGGGGCAGGTGCTGCACTCTATTCTTGGTGCTGGAGGGGGCAGCAGTGGGAGAGGGGCTTCTAGTTTCCTGGCCCCACTGCTGGACCTCCTGATGGCACCTGGTATATTTTGGCCGCTGTGTGGCAGTGTGTTGGACTAGATGGGCCATTGGCCTGATTCAACATTGGCTTCTCTTATGTTCTTATGTTCTTATGATGGGCAGCCTAAAAATCTAAATAAATAAATAAATAAATAAATAAATAAATAAATAAATAATGTCTGTGTTTCTTTTCACCCATTCATAAAATGGTATCCAATTTTCTCTCACATTTTGTTCCCTTTGGCTGTGGTCACCCACACTAAATAATCCACTTTCCAATCCAATTTTAGTGCACTTCCCAACTGGATTTTACTGTGTGAACTGGCCAAATCCAGTTGGAAGGTGCATTGAAGGTGGATTGAAAGTGGGTTATTTAGTGTGTGTGACCACAACCTTTGGTCTTTCAACGAGTCCGTCAATATACCCATTTCTGTTATAAATGCATTAGAGTTACTATAAACTTAGGATAAACATAATTTGAACTGTAAATATGTACTTTTCCAGGAACCACAATAGAAGATTTTAGTGACTGGATGAATCGTCCATAGCTTTAGACATTATACAAACGGAAGAAGCACGCAGACAAAGGTTGAAGATGGGAATTGTATTGTAACAGCTGTTATATATGCTTGATGGGAAATTTTCCTTTCTGCCTTACCTGCTTCCCCATGTCCTTCCCTTCCTACAATGTCCCTTCCCCACATGTTCCCCAGAGAGCACTAAGATCGGGGTCCCAAAACCGTCTGGCCTTTCCAGGCCCTAAAGAAGCCAGGTTGGCTGCAACGAGGGCCAGGGCCTTTTCTGTGGCGGCGCCTTACTGGTGGAATGAGCTCCTGGATGACGTCAGGGCCCTGCAAGACCTTTTATAGTTCCACAGGTCCTGTAAAACAGAGCTCTTCCGCCAGGCTTTCAATAAGGGTGCCGCCTTTTAATTCTATGGCTCTCGCCCTAACAGCAGCACTAACTCAGTGATGAACAGCGTGGCTAGAACCCAGACTACGGTGGCAGTTGACTATTTGGATGCCCACCATCTTATTAGTATCTATGTTTACTAGCGCCTATGATTTTATAGGGGATCTGCGGTGGCTCAAGTGGTTAAGACGCTGAACTGCAGGCTGTGGAAGGTCAGTAGCTCAGCAGTTCGAGACCCGAGAGTGCCGCATGACGGAGTGAGCTCCCGTCTCTACTTCCAGCTCCTGCCAGCCTAGCAGTTCGAAAGCAAGAAATTGCAAGTAGATAAACAGGTACCACTTTGGTGGGTAGGTAACAACGTTCTGTGCGCCTTGGTGTTTAGTCATCCCGGCCACATGACCATGGAAATGTCTGTGGACAGCGCTGGCTCTTCGGCTTTGAAACGGAGATAAGCACTGCAACCCTAGAGTCGGATTCAACTGGCTTTTGAGCAAGGGAACCTTTACCTTTATGATTTTATATGTTGCGGTTTTACACAAATCTTGTGTTTTAATATATCTCACTGTTTATATGCATATATATATATAGATAGATGATAGATAGATATTTGTTAGATAGATGATAGATGATAGATAGATAGATAGATGATAGATAGATAGATAGATAGATAGATAGATAGATAGATAGATGATAGATAGATAGATAGATAGATAGATAGATAGATAGATAGATAGATAGACAGAGTGAGCTCCCGTCTCCGGCCCCAGCTCCTGCCAACCTAGCAGTTCGAAAGCAAGAAATTGCAAGTAGATAAATAGGCACCACTTCGGTGGGAAGGTCACAACGTTCCGTGCACCTTGGCATCTAGTCATGCCAACCACATGACCACGGAGACGTCTTCGGACAGCGCTGGCTCTTCGGCTTGGAAACGGAGATGAGCACCGCATTCCTAGAGTCGGATTTGACTGGCTTTCGAGGAAGGGAAACCTTTACCTTTACCTTTACACTCACACTCTGTACGCCGCCCTGAGCCTTCCCTGGCAAGGAGGGCCGGATACAAATTAAACAAACAAACAAACATTAGTGACAATCAAATAAAAGTTTAATTTAAAATAATAATAAGCGTGCACGCACACCCACTCGGATGTCTGATTTCTGTACAGAAGAGCCGATCCTCAGGGAAAAACAGAGGGACTCCGGTCAGGATGAAGGATGGTGGGGAAATGCTTGCTGCCTGCAAAAAGGAAAGACCTATCCGAGGAAGGGCCAGCGTCTGTTTAAGGAGTGCCTACTTTTCACATAGGAGCTGCGGTGGCTCAAGTGGTTAAGACGCTGAACTGCAGGCTGTGGAAGGCCAGTAGTTCAGCAGTTCGAGACCCGAGAGTGCCGCATGACGGAGTGAGCTCCCGTCTCTAGTTCCAGCTCCTGCCAACCTAGCAGTTCGAAAGCAAGAAATTGCAAGTAGATGAATAGGTACCACTTCAGTGGGAAGGTAACAGCATTCCATGCACGTTGGTGTTTAGTCATGCTGGCCACATGACCACGGAAACGTCTTCGGACAGCGCTGGCTCTTCGGCTTTGAAAGGAAGATGAGCACCGCAACCCTAGAATTGGATTCGACTGGCTTTCGAGCAAGGGAACCTTTACCTTTGCCTTTACTTTTCACATTCACCTGGGAGCATCCTAGAAGTAGAAGGCGGGACGGGAAAGAAGCTGCTTGGCTGTTTTGTGATACTTTCAGATATTCATCAGGCAAAAATTAACTGGGTAGAACACCCACCCGCTGCTGCAGAAGATAAAAGATACTGCAGAAGATAAAAGTATACATGGATTGAGAAGCAGTGGCACCTCTTCGAGTAGCTCCTCAGAATAAACTTTGGACTCTGAATCAGAATTAGGAGCAGCTGCTCCTAAGACTCTTATAGTTAAGCTAGCCTTTGATAAAACCGAATATAGAGGGAAGAAAGTTGCTAAATAGTTTAAATCTGAAACTCTGAACCTTTTGCTTTTCAGCGCTTGAATTTCTAAGATTCACTTACTATGTCTAATTATGCTTACTTGTTTGAACTAGCAACATGAATAACCAGCTCCTTTTATTTCATAAGCTAAATAACAGGGAAATATCAAGAAATTGTTATTTAGACTGTTACGTGATCCTTGCTTACGCGGGTTTTTTTTAGTTTAGCTATCCCTTACCCTAGTTCCTGCAGTTTGTAGAGTTTAAAAGCAATAAAGAAAATATTAAAAAAAAAGAACACCCACCCACATGTCTGTATGCATATACGTGGGTATGCAATCCTTGCACGATGAACAATTCACTGACTATTCAGCTGCAAGACACAGAATTCCTTTGACGTAAGGGCATACCTGATTTTCAGTAAAAAGAACGTCCGGCCCGATCAGGACCCCCAGAGTAATCCAAGACTTTTTTTTAAAAAAAAAAAATCAACTCAAAATGAAGTCTGCACTTTCTTCCCAGGAATTATATTTCTGGCTTGCACCCTTGGAATGCAGGGAAAGAGCCGTCTGCAGGCTCCACCGCCGGACTTTAAATCAAGTAATGATGGGGAAGTGGGGGGGGGAGGAGGAAACTGACTGGATCCCAAATTGAAATGGACAACATTATTTACAACTCTAAAATGCCGGAGCGAGCGGTCTTCTTCCTGTGCTGAAATCATCCGGACTTACTACCGCATTTGAAATGGTTGCGTGAGTAAATTCATTCAGCGATATATCAAACAATTTATATGTGCTGATGCTTCAGTTGTCAGCCGCGGGGGGTCAGGAAAGGTTCTCTCCACAAAGATCCTCTCTGGGATTCTTGTGGACTCTGTCCTCTTCGCATGCCTGCTGCCCCCCCCCCCCATTCCCCTCACCACCACAGTCTGGGACATCTTGGAGATGGAGGGTTATTTGCTGACTGTGGTGGGAAGAGCTGTCAAGTTGTAGCCAGCTTATAATGACCCTCCCTGGTCTGATCCAGCAGGGCTCTTCTGATGGTCTTATCAGGGGAAGGCCTCAGCCTCTGTGCCATGTTGTTGGCCCTCCAGAGGAACTGGCTGGCCACTGTGTGGGACGGGATGGTGGACTAGAGGGACCCTCACTGGCCTGACCCAGCAGGGCTCTTCTGATGTTCTTCTCAGGGGAAGGCTTTGGCCTCTCTGCCCTGTTGTTGGCCCTCCAGAGGAACGAGTTGGCCCCTTTGTGAGATGGGAGGCTGGACTGGATGGACCCTTACTGGTCTGATCCAGCAGGGCTCTTCTTAGGTTCTTCTCAGGGGAAGGCCTCGGCCTCTCTGCCCTGTTGCTGGCCCTCCAGAGGAACTGGCTGGCCACTGTGTGAGACAGGATGTGCTTCTAGGATGTGGGAGGGCTTCTAGTGTCCTGGCCCCATTGCTGGACCTCCTGATGGCACCTGTTATATTTTGGCCGCTGCGTGACAGAGTGTTGGACTAGATGGGCCATTGGCCTGATTCAGCATTGGCTTCTCTTATGTTCTTACAGTCTTATGTTCTTAGGATGCTGGAGTAGAGGGACCCTCACTGGTCTGATCCAGCAGGGCTCTTCTGAGGTTCTTCTCAGGGGAAGGCTTTGGCCTCTCTGCCCTGTTGTTGTCCCTCCAGAGGAACGGGTCGGCCTCTGTGTGGGACGGGATGCTGGACTAGATGGACCCTCACTGGACTGATCCAGCAGGGCTATTCTGGTGCTCTTATCAGGGGAAGGCCTCAGTCTCTCTGCCCTGTTGCTGGTCCTCCAGAGGAACTGGCTGGCCACTATGTGAAACAGGAAGCTGGACTAGATGGACCACTGGTCTGATCCAGCAGGGCTCTTCTTAGGTTCTGATGTACATCAAGTGCCCCACTCCAGATAATACTTAAGCTGTGGCATTCTGAACCCGCTGCTTTGTTTGAGGTGTCTTCAAGGGCCGCTTTATGTTCATTGTGCTGTAGTCATCTAGTCTTGAAGTTACCAGGCACATATCAGTGTGGCTAGATCAGCTGCATTCGCAGCAGGAGGGATACTTGAGTGGCAGACCGCGTGCTTTGATTCCCTAAGGTCCCACCCCGGGTTCAGGCACCAGCGTCTTCAGACACATGGAATTTGTGTGACAGGACTGTGAACAGTTTATGGTTCAGACCCATGGGTCTTTCGATTCAAGAGACATTCAGAGGTGGCTTGCCCTTGCCTGCCTCTGTTTAGCAACCCTGGACTTCCTTGGGGGTCTCCCATCCAAGTACGAACCCTGCTTAGCCTCTGACATCTGAGGAGACTGAGCCAATATGCACCATCCAGGTCGAGGCAGGAGGATGAACAGAGGCGGTTTGCCCCTTGCCTGCCTCTGCAGAGTGACCCCGGACTTCCTTGGGCGTCTCCCTTCCAAGTACTGGCCGGGGCTGACCCTGAGAGCCAGCTTGGTGTTGTGGTTAAGAGAGGCGGACTTTAATCTGGGGAACTGGGTTCAATTCCCCACTCCTCCTCCATGCGAAGCCAGCTGGGTAACCTTGGGCAAAGAGACAGTTCTGTCAGAGCTCTCTCAGCCCCACCTGCCTCACGGGGCGTCTGTTGTGGGGGGAGGAAGGGAAGGCGATGGTAAGATGCTTTGAGACTCCTTTGGGTAGTGAAGGGCGGGATAGAAAACCAACTCCTCCTCCTAAGAACACAAGAACATAAGAGAAGCCAATGTTGGATCAGGCCAATGGCCCATCCAGTCCAACACTCTGTGTCACACCGTGGCCAAAGAAACATCAGGTGCCATCAGGAGGTCCAGCAGTGGGGCCAGGACACTAGAAGCCCTCCCACTGTTGACCCCCCCCAGCACCAAGAAGACAGCCACACTTACCCCAGAGTCCCCATCTGTACCTTGTGGCTAATAGCCACTGATGAACCTCTGCTCTGTATGTTTATCCAATTCCCTCTTGAAGCCATCCGTGCTTGTAGCTGCCACCACCTCCTGTGGCAGTGAATTCCATGTGTGAATCACTCTTTGGGTGAAGAAGGACTTCCTTTTCTCCATTCTAACCCGACTGCTCAGCAATTTCATGGAATGTCCACAAGGAGTTCTTGTATTGTGAGAAAGGGGGAAAAGGACCTCTTTCTCTACCTGCTCTATCTCCTGCATCATCTTATAAACCTCAATCATGTCACCCCTCAGCCACAAGGGATAGACAGGAACTCTCAGTCTGGGGCAAGTGATGCACTGTTGCTTAGGGGTGGGGGTCAACAGTGGGAAGGTTTCTAGTGTCCTGGCCCCACTGGTGGACCTCCTGATGGCATCTGGTGTTTCTGGCCACTGTGTGCCACAGAGTGTTGGACTGGATGGGTCACTGGCCTGATCCAACATGGGCTTCTCTTATGTTCTTATATGGAGCAGAGGTCCATCAGTGGCTATTAGCCACAAGGGATGGATAGGAACTCTCGGTCTGGGCCAAGTGATGCTCTGTATTCTTGGTGCTTGGGGGGGGGCAACACTGGGAAGGCTTCTAGTGTCCTGGCCCCACTGATGGACCTCCTGATGGCCCCTGGTATATTTGGCCACTGTGTGATGGAGTGTTGGACTGGAGGGGCCATTGGCCTGATCCAACAGTGGCTTCTCTTATGTTCTTAAGGTGTTGGCACCCATGTGGATGGAATCAACTGCAGAGCCATAGCTCAGTGGCAGAGGATCCGCTTGGCAGGCAGGAGGTCCCAGGTTCAATCCCTGGCATCTCCAGCTGAAAGAACCAGGTAGGAGATGATGTAAAAGACCTCAGCCTGAGACCTTGGAGAGCGGCTGCCAGTCTGAGTAGACAATATTGATCTCGATGGACGAAGGGTGGGGAGGGGCAATGGCTCATTGGAAGAGCCTCTGCCTGGCATGTAGAAGGTCCTAAGTTCAATCCCCGGCAGTATCTCCAGCTGAAAGAACCCGGTAGGAGATGATGCGAAAGACCTCAGTCTGAGACCCTGGAGAGCGGCTGCCAGTCTGAGTAGACAATACTGACCTTAATGGATCAATGATCCGAGTCATTGCCAGGCACCTCCATTTGCTCACAGGTTCAGCCATGTGGTTCTATGCTACAGAACCGGCAGTGGCTGCCCTTGAGTTCTGTGGCAGTGAGTTCCAGAAGTTGATTGCTCTTTTAGCGAAATGTGTCCCTTTGTCTGCCTTGATGGGCCTTCTTTGGGTGCCCGTCAGTTCCAGGAGCAATGCTCCCTCTAAGCTGTGGAGTCTTGTGAGCAAAAATCCTACTTTGTGAGCTACTGGCATTAAAGTTATGAGCGAGCGATTTGGCTACTGCATAAATTAGTTTGCTCTGGATCTATCTTTCCTGAGCCAAGACAAAAATGTGTGAGCTGGAGGCTAAAAAACTGTGAACTGGGCCGGCCTCAGGTGTCTGGGCACCCTAGGCAGGACAGCCTGGGGCGCCCACCCCACCGGGGATGCTAACCTCCCGGTGGGGCCTGGAGATGGTCCAGCGCCATTTTCTTGGGTGCCTTGCAGCTGTGAGGCGCCCAGGAAAGCCGGGGAAGGGGCAGGGTTAGAACCCTCACCCCTTCCCTCCCAGTGGCGGCGCCGGCTTTTCTGGGCGCCTCGCAGCTGCAAGGCGCCCAGGAAAGCTGGGACTGCCAGCGCTGGGTGGGAAGGGGGCTTTTCACCGGGGGGGCGGGGGGCATTTTGGTGCCCCTGCAGGGCCGGCACCCTAGGCAAGCTCCTGGCTCGCCTAGTGGACGAGCCGGCCCTGACTGTGAGCTAGCTCACACTCACTCAGCTTAGAGGGAACACTGTCCAGGAGTATGGGAAAGGGTGACGGGGAGTCCCTGCTTTTAATTTTCTCTAACTTATGCAGAATTTTGTAAGCATCTCTCATCCCCTCTTAAAAGCCCCCAATACTCTGTCCCTTGCATTACATTTCTGAGACTCCAGTTGGGTCTGTCGGCCCCACATGCCCTGTCGCTTTTTACCCGCAGGAAGACTCTTCCGTAGAGACTGTTCACAGGGCATATGGAGGAGGGCGCCGTGGTGCCGTCCTCTCTGACCGGTCACATATACTGAGCTAATCGTTGGAGCCGGAGGAAGATCTCACAGCTTAACATGTGAACTTCGGCCGGCCACGAGAGGGCGGGCAGGGAGGGTTTTCTCATTGCTTAGCTCTTGTGGCCCTTTCTTACACGCCCAGGGAAATGCTGATCACCACTTTGGGGTCAGGAAGAAATCGTTCTCCAGGCCAGTTTGGCCGGGGGTCCTGGAGGTTTTTTTGGTCACCTTCTGGGCACGGAACAGGGGTCACTGGCAGTGTTCCCTCTAAGCTGACTTAGTGTGAGCCAGCTCACAGTTTTTTAGCCTCTGGCTCACCCATTTTTGTCTTTGCTCAGAGCAAACAGATTTATGCAGGAGCCAAATTGCTCGCTCACAACGTTAATGCCAGCAGCTCACAAAGCAGAATTTTCGCTAGCAGGACTCCACCGCTTAGAGGGAGCATTGGTCACTGGGTGTGTGTGTCTGGGGGAGGTATTTGTGAATTTCCTGCATTGTGCCGGGGGTTGGACTAGATGACCCCGGAGGTCCCTTCCAACTAATTTCCCTGCCTGTTGCAGCTGCCTCTTCTGAGCAGAGTGCTGCTTTCGGGGTTCCGTGCACAAGCTGGAGAGAGGTGGGTGCTTTTTCACCAGGAGCTGAGAGCAATTCGGGGGGGGGGGAATTCCCTGCTCAAAATCTGCAGGGCCCAGACTTCCAATGGAGATGCAGGTTGGAGAGGCTGTCATTTTGCCCAGCGGACGTTGAATCCCCCCCTGCTCTTTCATAGCTCTTAAGAGAGAAGAAGAGAAGAGATTGGATTTATACCCCGCCCTTCACTCGAAGTCTCAAAGCGGCTTACAAACTCCTTTCCCTTCCCCTCCCCACAACAGACACCCTGGGAGGTAGGTGGGGCTGAGAGAGCTCTTTCCAGGACTGCCCTTTCAAGGACAGCTCTTGTCAGAACTATGGCTCACCCAAAGCCATCCAGCAGCTACAAGTGGAAGAGCGGGGAATCAAACCCGGTTCTCCCAGATTAGAGTCCACACACTTAACCACTACACCAAACTGGAGTTTAAGGATGCCAGATGAAAAGTGCTTTATGGCATTTGCCGCTTTCAGAGCCAATGGCAGCACCCAAACTGCCTTCAAGGGCCGTCCCAAGTAGAGTGCACTACAGTAGCCTGCTCAGAGCTTGCCAGGGGACAGAGCCTTCTCCTGGCTCTGGATTGCAAAACTCAGTGATGGGCTGAATGAATCCTCTTGGGCTGGATCTACCCAACTGTAAGCCTAATTTCCATTTTTACAGCACTAAATTTTTCATAACAAGGGATGAGCAATAGAGGCCAGGATGGCGACTTTTGTCTCTGATAATATTCCAGGAAATGTCCCCCAGCTGCCCAAGACTCCCACACAGGGGCATTCCTCAAGCCAATGGCAACAGCAACGAGAGTGGAGAGAGACGAATGCAAGCAGGGAGTTCTACCTTCAGGAAAAGGGGGTTTACTTCTGAGTAAGCGCGCACAGGAGCAGTCGGCACGAGGGGAGAAGTGCAGACGGCATGCAAAAAGAGAGAGAGCCTGCGTTGATGGCATGAAAAAAATCCCCAGCTGAGCAGATTTGAGGCGGGGGGGGGGAGAAGCCCTTTTAAACTGTCTGGTTTGTTGGAGATGGCTTCACCTGGCCTTAAATGGATCATTACCTGCTCAGCATCTCTGGCTAAACGAATCAGCCGTTCTGCGGAAACGGGAGACTCTCTCTCCCCCTTTTCAGAAGGGAAGAGCAAAGAGAGAGGAGGCCGGCTTCTCAATATGGAGGGCCTGTGAGGACCTGAGAAGGTCGCTGATAGATCCAGGATTGGGCCCTAAAGCGAAGGGACAGAGGTGAGACCAGCGCTCCCTCTAAGCTGAATTAGGGTGAGCCAGCTCACTGTTTTTTTAGCCTCCAGCGGAGGGCCTGTGAGGATCTGAGAGGATCGCTGATAGATCCAGGATCTGGCCCTAAAGCGAAGGGACAGAGATGAGACCAGCGCTCCCTCTAAGCTGAGTTAGGGTGAGCTAGCTCACTGTTTTTTTTAGCCTCTGGCTCGCACGTTTTTTGCCTCCGCTCTGGAAGGAGGGCTTCTCCAGAGCAAACTGGTTTGTGCTGGAGCCAGACCGCTCGCTCACAACTTCAGTGCCAGGGAGCTCACAAAGTAGCATCCTTGCTCACAAGACTCCACATCTCAGAGGGGGCATTAGATGAGTCCGGCCGCCGACCCTCCCCAAAGCCAACCAGCGCAGGCCAAGAGATGAGCTCCATCCCAGACGCTCCGCTGGAGGAGAAGTATTTAACAGCCACTATTGGATTCTGCCGTTTCTATCTCTCCGTTACCCGCTTGCATTATGACCATTAATGGATTTTTGAGGCCGGATTGATTTTTCATTAATTTGGTAAAAATCTCTTTCCCCCACCCCGCCTCTATAATTCTGCCTTAAAACGTTCCCCGCGACAGCTCGATAAGTCACTCGGCTCATAATGCGAGTCTGGCCCGTAAATCTCAAGTGGGGCTTTGGGGCGGAGTGGGGTGGGGTGGGGGGATGAGGCGGGGGAGGGCAGGGTATCGGGGTTTGAGGAGGGCGGGGGGGGGAGATCTCTTGGTGCTGCGGCCGAAGGGCCTGCCAATCATTCTCTGTCATCCATCACCATTCGGAAAGGCCTCGTTTGAATGATTCATGCAGGAGTGAGGAAGAGGCTCTTGGAAGAGAAAGGACTTAAAAGCTACAAGTCCAGTCCCAGGGTTGCCAGCCTCCAGGTGGGACCTGGAGATATCCTGGAATTATGACTCATCTCTGGACTCCAAAGATGATAGAATCATAGAATGTTAGAGTTGGAAGGGACCTTGCAGGTCATCCAGTCCAACCCCCTGCACTTTGCAGGAGCATAGCTGAAAGAGAGCCCTACATACCTACAACATACCCGAGAGATGGTCGTCCAGCCTCCGCTTGAAAACGTCCAGGGAAGGAGCATCCACCACCTTCCGAGGCAGACTGTTCCACTGCTCAACCACTCTCACAGTTAGGAAGTTTCTCCTGATATTTAGCCAGGTAATGACTCCCTTGTAGTTTCTGCGCATTCCGGTTCCATGGAGAAAACGTCAGGCTTAGGGGGTCCCTCCCAACTGGAGGGGAATCTGGAGGGGTCATGATAGGGAGGCCAGCCTCCAGTTGGGGCCTGGGGATCTCCCGGAATTACAGATCATCTCCAGACTACAGAGACCAGTTCCTCTGGAGGAAATGGCTGCTTGGGAGGGTGGACTGTGTGGCCTTGTGCTCCACTGAGGTTCCTGTGTCCTCCCCAGGGTCCATCCCCAAATCTTCAGGAGTTTCCCAACCTAGATCTGGAAACCCTACCCCCCATCCCCTTGCCAGTGGACCTGGCAACCCTAGGCTGTGGCTCAGTGGCAGAGCATCTGCTTGGCATGCAGGAGGTCCCGTGTTCAATCCCCAGCATCTCCAGCGGAAAGGACCAGGTAGGAGGTGATGGGAAAGGTGACCTCAGTCTGAGACCTGTACAGAGGGGCTGTGGCTCAGTGGCAGAGCATCTGCTTGGCATGCAGGAGGTCTTGGGTGCAATCCCTGGCATCTCCAGTGGAAAGGATCCGGTTGTAGATGATGGGAAAGACCTCAGCATCCCCCCCCCCCGCTGCGAGCTGCTGCCTGTCCGAGCGGACAATACCGACCTTGATGGACCAGTGTCCTGATTCAGTATAAGGCCCAATCTGCATCTAGCATTTGCTCCGCTGTCTGACCCAACCCACGGGGGAACGGGAATTCCCCTCTGCATTGCATGCCACTTTCACTTTGATTGATGGTCGGATTTTATGGCAGTGTCCGGACTGCAGGCCTCTTTCACTTCGTTTGATCTCTCAGTTTTATGGTGGCCATCTGCATAGATTCAGGGCCGTTTTACGGCCATTCGGGGGTGACTCTGTGGTTTTGAGCTGCATCTTTTCCTGTTCCCATGTGGGTTCGGTAAAACGGCAGAGCAAATGCTAGATGCAGATTGGGCCAAAGGCAGCTTCCTGTGTGTTCACGTGTTTTCTGAGCCCAGAGTTGACATCCCTATTCAGCGGTGGGATGCTTTGACACACACAGACACCTCTCAGGGTTGGGGGAAAGGATTGGGAAGTCTGAAAAGGAGGGCTTTTTAGGCCCTGGGTCTTTGGCTGTTTTACTGGGCTCTACTTGTTGCAGTTATGTCCACAGTGGCTTACTTGGGAGAGAGACCCCGCCACCCCGGGATAAAGCGGAGGCCTTCCCTGAGAAGTGCTTGAGTCCCACAAGGGGAAGAATTCCGGGGGTGGGGGTGGGGAGAGAAGCCGTGCAGGGGGGGAGTGCCAGTGCCTGATTCTCAGGTTTGCCAGGTATGGTTGGACGAGTCCAGCTGCCTTCTACTGAGTCAGACTGTTCTGTTGTGAAGGTCATCTATTCCGAACAAGAAAGGCATTCCAGGTTCTCGGGCAGAGGTCTTTCACATCACCACCCGCCTGATCCTGTCAAGTGGAGATGCCAGGGGTTGGACCTGGGACCTTCTGCTGGGACCTTCTGCAGCCTTGAGAATGACAGGCGTGTGCCGTCCATGAATCCTAGCTGCACGACCTGTCTTTTGTAGGACCAGCAATAAGCATCAACACAACTATAAATGAAAGCTCCCCCCCCTTTGGAAGAGTTCACACGATTCGAAGCGGGCTTGTAATTCTGGAAACTCCCGTTGCGGTTTGACTTAATACTGATGCAAAACTGACTGGGAGTTGTGAAATTGTATGAACTGTATGTTATTGTTATACTGGAAGTACTGGATGTACATACCTGATTAAGATGTTATAATAATGCACGATGCACTTTATAGAATGATCGTTGTGAACAGAACACATTCATTTACGAAATCAATTTCTTGCAGTGTATATTTATCTGTTACGGGACCTTCTGCATGCCAAGCAGAGGCTCTTCTACTGAGCCAAGGCCAAAGGGCAGGCCACGTGCTTGGCATGTAGTAGACCCCAACATCATGGAATCATAGAATCAAAGAGCTGGAAGGGACCTCCAGGGTCATCTGGTCCAAACCCCTGCACAACGTAGGGGATTCACAACTACCTCCCCCTTCACACCCGCAGTGACCCCTGCTCCATGCCCAGAAGATGGCCAAAAACCCTCCAGGACCCCTGGCCAAACTGGCCTGGAGAAAATTGCTTCCTGACCCCAGTCCTTAGCATCTCCAGTTGGCTGTAGAAAAGAGCCAGAGGCCAGGATTGCCTTAAAGACAAACAAAATCTGTGCCAGGAGAGGAGCTTTCGTGAGTCACGGCTCACTTCTCCGGTTGGCTGAACTAGGAATGTCTGTCTTCTGTCTGAGTTTTGGAAAGGCCGCTGCTGGTCAGAACAGAAAGTCCAGAATTAGCCGTGACTGTCCCAGTCACGTGTGTGTGTACGGGGAGGGCAAAAAGGATATTATAGCATTGGAAAAAGTGCAGAGAAGGGCAACTAGAATGATAAAAGGGTCGGAACACCTTCCCTATGAAGAAAGGTTAAAACGCTTGGGGCTCTTCAGCTTGGAGAAACAATGGCTGAGGGGTGACATGATCGAGGTTTATAAAATTATGAATGGGAGAGAGCAGGTTGAGAAAGAAGTCCTTTTCTCCCTTTCTCACGATACAAGAACTCCTTGTGGGCACTCCATGAAATTGCTGAGCAGTCGGGTTAGAACAGATAAAAGGAAATACTTCTTCACCCAAAGAGTGATTAACAGATGGAATTCCCTGCCACAGGAGGTGGTGGCAGCTACAAGCATGGACATTTTCAAGAGGGAATCAGATAAACATATGGAGCAGAAGTCCATCAGTGGCTATTAGCCACAGGGTATAGATGGGAACTCTCAGTCTGGGGCAGGTGATGCACTCTATTCTTGGTGCTGGAGGGGGCAGCAGTGGGAGGGCTTCTGGTGCCCTGGCCCCACTGCTGGACCTCCTGATGGCACCTGGTATATTTTGACTGCTGTGTGAAAGAGTGTTGGACTAGATGGGCCATTGGCCAAATTCAACATTGGCTTCTCTTATGTTCTTAAGTCATCTGTTCATTTTGAGAGCCAGTTTGGTGTGGTGGTTAAGAGCGCGGACTCTAATCTGGGATAACTGGGCTTGATTCCCCACTCCTCCACATGCAGCTGCTGGCGTGACTTTGGGTCACTAACAAGTTCTCCCAGAGCTGTTCTCTCAAGGACAGTTTTCGAGAGAGCTCTCTCAGCCCCACCTACCTCACAGGGTGTCTGTTGTGGGGAGGGGAAGGGAAAGGAGACGGTAAACTGCTCTGAGACCCCGAGTGAAGGACAGGGTATAAGCCCAATCTCTCCTCCTCCTCCTTCTGACACATGGATGTGGAACCCTCCACCTGTCAGAGGCTCTGTGTTATCATTTACGCTGTGTTCATTGTTATGTGTTGCTTGCATGCTTGCTTTCTGCTTTTGCGCTTGCGCAGAAGATGCCAGCTGCAACGTGGGAGCATACTTTCCTGCCGCCTAGTCTTATCACGGTGGCCTTGAAGAGTAGGCTTTGGAGCGTTCCTCAGTCTGAGGAATTTTCCAGTCCTACGTGACTAGGTGGTGGTGGGGATGGTACTCCCGCCTATTAAGTAATCCTCCCGCCGGGAGTTTCCCGCGTGCGCACGCGCTAAAAGGTCATTTGCTAGTTTGACTTTGCATCACACTATATCAGTGCCTGAACAGGTCATGCCTCCATTCCTGACAATAGCAGTATCACTGTGGGTAACAGCACTGTATTCCAATAAAGCATCTCTTTACTTGAAGAATGCCTGGATCTACTTGCTTTTGAGCCTGACACCACCCTCTAGCTTTCTTGATTCCCACAGCAAACTTGCTTTAATCAAATGGGGTTGCCAACTGACCATGGGAAAAACAGCATGGCCTGCTGTTGTGCAGCTTCAGTTGCCTAAATCAGCAAGTGACCTTTCATGCAGGCTGTCTCAACATCACCCCTTGTTACTGGCCGTAGATCAGGCCACTCTAAAAGTGCAAAACTAACTGGGGAGGGAGAGTGTAAACCTACAAGTGAAAAGGTGGAAACTCTCCAAAAAGTTTTGAAGACAAGTAATTATACTAATAGGAATATATTAAATATATTGCATAGGTAAACACAAAAAGGTAAAGGTTTCCCTTGCTCGAAAACTAGTTGAATCTAACTCTAGGGGGTGATGCTCATCTCCATTTCTGAGCCGAAGAGCCAGTGCTGTCCAAAGACGTTTCTGTGGTCATGTGGCCGTCATGACTAAACATTGAGATGCACGGAACGCTGTTACCTTCCCACTAAAATAGCCCCTATTTATCTACTTGCAGTTTCTTGGTTTCGAATTGCTAGGTTGGCAGGAGCTGGGGCCAGAGACGGGAGCTCACTCCGTCACGTGGCACTCGGGTCTTGAACTGCCGAATTACTGACCTTCCGGTCTACAGCTCAGCATACAGCACTTCAAAAGAATGTAAGGCACATCATGAAGTCACACAGACCACAGAATGATGATTCGTGAAGTAATACAATCCAAAATGGTCCACAAGCACGAGCCCTCCTAGGGGCAGTAACAGTCCATAGAGAAAATATTGTCCACTATACCCCACCGGTATTGTACGTAACATTAAGCCTGTTTCGAAGTCAGTCCTTCATCAAAGGGTATAGTGAGTCAAGGTAGGTACAATGACCATGCACAAATCAAAATGCTCTTTTGTATTAAGTGGGGTCCAAAGCCTCTTAGAAAATTCACAACCCCATGGTATCATATCTAGCAGGCAAAAACACTTTTGACAGTATTTTCTCTATAAACTGTTACTGCCCCTAGGAGGGCTTATGCTTGTGGACTATTTTGGATTGTATCACTTTAAGAATCATCATTCTGTGGTTTGTGTGACACTGTGATGTGCATTACATACTTTTGAAAGGCTGTATGTGTTTGCCTATTGAGTATATTTAATGTATCCCTATGAGCAGGGCTACTTCTGGGCAGGAACGCACAGGAACGGCGTTCCGGCTGGCTCCCGAGTTGGCCACGCCCAGCAGGAACTCATTAGCATAATAGGCCACACCCAACATCAGAAACTCATCAGGATTGGCTACATTAGGGGTGTGTGGCCTAACATGCAAAGGAGTTCCTGCTCCAAAAAAAGCCCTGGGTTTTGACAACAAACAAGGTAAACAGAATAAGAAGAAAAAGGTGGGTGTGGCCGGATGACCACACTTCTGGTAACATGGGGGTGTGGCCTAATATGCTGAGCTGTGTTGTCAGGGGTGTGGCCTAATATACTAATGAGTTCCTGCTGGGCTTTTTCTACAAAAAAGCCCTGAGAAACACTGCTCCTAAACAATTGGTCAGATCCGCAGGGCAATAAGGGTGAGACTATTCTGATCCACACTTCATTGGCCATAGCTGGAAATACTATCGCCGCGGCATGGCTAGACAAACTTCTCCCCACAATCTGATCCCTGCAAAAATCATATTTAGGACCACTTCGTTGTGTCCAAAATTATCACTTTGCACACTCAATCTCTCCTCCAGCAAATCTGGAAGAAAAATTTATAGCATCCTGGTATTCACTCATTAACGATTTGATGGAATCTGATGTCATTCCAGCGAATCCTTTATACAAATCAATGATACGCTTTTGAAACTTGAACCTGAAACATTATTTGGCTTAGATCTAAGATAATATCTGAAGTTACTTTCAGAACACTGATTTAAAATTTGCCTGTAAGGATGTGTATTTATGATACGGTTGTTGCCTTCAGAGACGTTTTGTAGTGTGTGATATAGTTCTCTAGCGTCTTCAGCCTGGACATAAAAGGTAAAGGTAAAGGTTTCCCTTGCTCGAAAGCCAGTCAAATCCGACTCTAGGGTTGCGGTGCTCATCTCCATTTCCAAGCCGAAGACCTAGCGCTGTCCGAAGACATTTCCGTGGTCATGTGGCCGGCATGACTAAATGCCAAGGTGCACGGAACCCTGTTCCCTTCCCACTGAAGCAGTACCTATTTACCCTACTTGCAAATTCTTGCTTTCGAACTGCTAGGTTGGACTTCTGTCGAACTGCTAGGAGCTGGAACCAGAGACGGGAGCTCACTCCGTCACACGGCACCTGGGTCTCGAACTGCCGAACTACCGACCTTCTGCTCTGCAGTTCAGCGTCTTAACCGCTAGACCCACCGCAGCTACCCCAGCCTGGACATAGTTAAGCATTAATGTGTTCGCTAACCTATTTTTGTACTTCGTCTGCAGACATCTATTGTACTCACCTTGTATGGCTATTAAATTCTTAAATAAAAATTATAAATTAAAAATCCCACCCGTGGAAGGGCTTGTAAGTGGCTCTGCCGTAGGGCTGCCAGCCTCCAGGTGGTGCCTGGAGATCTTCTGGGATTACACCTGACCTCCGGGCGCCAGAGAGCAGTTCCCCTGGAGAAAATGGCAGCTTTGAAAGTTGGATTCTTTGGCATTATATCGTGTTGAGCTCCGTTCCTTGTCCAGGCTCTACCCCCCCCAAACCTCCAGGTTTTTCCCAACCCAGAGCCGGCAACCCTACTCTGCCCCCCTTCGAAGGGGTCAGTGCACGAAGCCTCCATTCTGGCCTCTGTGCCTAATCACAGTCGGGACTCATAGTTACATTCGGGAAGCCGTAGTTCTGATAAGAGCTGCTCTTGAAAAAGAGCAGTTTCTGTCAAGAGCTTTCTCAGCCCCCCCCCCCGACCTCACAGGGTGTCTGTTGTGGGGAGGGGAAAGGAAATGGAGTTTGTAAGCCGCTCTGAGACACCTTTGGGTAGTGAAGGGTGGGGTATAAATGCAATCTCCTCCTCCTCCTCCTCCTCCTCCTCCTCCTCCTCCTCCTCCTCCTCCTCTTCTTCTTCTTCTTCTTCTTCTTCTTCTTCTTCTTCTTCTTCTTCTTCTTCTTCTTCTTCTTCTTCTTCTTCTTCTTCTCCTCCTCCTCCTCCTCCTCCTCCTCCTCCTCCTCCTCCTCCTCCTCCTCCTCCTCCTCTCCAAATGGCTGCTCTTAACAAGCTTTTTTAATGCCTCTTTAATAAGTCTGCAATCACATGTTGATTACCCACCCATTTGCTTATGAAAACCATATTTAATGAGGGTTAACAAGTAAATAATCAATACGTGCTCCGGTCACAGAGAAGCAGCTGAAATCTCAATAAGCACGACTATAATCAACTTATGCCGCTAAACAGACAGATCCCAGCTGTTAATGGCTGGTGGTACAATTTGGAATTAATGCGGCCCAATTGTTTCTGGAAGAAACGCAAACTGATTAGCGAAAAAACATCTATTGGGGGCGTGCGGATCCCACACTGGAAGGGGGCTGGCTTTGATGGGTAGTGAGTTCATGATAGAGCTTCATGGTCAAGGTATTTTCCCCCAACCCAAGTTGGTCTTAGGTACAAAACATAAATCATAGAATCATAGAATGTTGGAAGGGACCTTGCAGGTCATCTAGTCCAACCCCTGCACTCTGCAGGGAGCGTAGCTGAAAGACAGCCTTACATTCCTACAACATACCCAAAAGATGTTCATCCAGCCTCCACTTGAAAACGTCCAGCAAAGGAGCATCCACCACCTCCTGAGGCAGACTGTTCCACTGCTCAACCACTCTGACAGTGAGGCAGTTTCTCCTGATATCTAGCCGGTAATTACTCCCTTGTCATTTCCACCCATTAGATCTAGTCTTGCAATCCGGAGCCAGAGAGAATAGATCTGCTCCATCTTCTACATGACAGCCCTTCAGATATTTGAAGACTGCCATCATGTCCCCTCTAAGCCTTCTCTTTCCCAGGCTAAACATACCCACCTCTTTCAGCCTTCCCTCGTAAGACTTGGATTCCAACCCTCTCACCATCCTGGTCGCCCTCTTCTGGACACGCTCGAGCTTGTCAACATCCTTCCTAAAGTGTGGCCCCCCAAACTGGACACAGGTGAGACCTGACCATAGCAGAATAGAGTGGAAAGATCACCTCCCGTGATCTGGATACAATGCTTCTGTTAATGCCTCCTAAGATTGCATTAGCAATGATTTATCTAAAACTATACGCTTTCAATTTTCTCAAAATAACACCAATTAATACAAGGGTTGCTCTCACCTAGATAGCTCAGGGTAGCCTCGTCTTGTCGGATCTTGAAAGCTAAGCAGCATTGGCCGAGGTTAGTACCTGGATGGAAGACCATCTTTCGGGTATGTCGTAGGGCTCTCTTTCGGCTCTGCTCCCGCCGAGTGCAGGGGGTTGGACTAGATGACCTGCAAGGTCCCTTCCAACTCTAACATTCTGTGATTCTATGATTCTCTCTGTTCCAGCGCCCTTAATATAATAGCAGGCTGGAATTAAGTAGAAAAACTGAGCTTACCTGTGCCCCAGGAAAAGTTTCCCTAGCCAGGTGGCTATTGGGGTGTGCAAATCCCAGACTAGAAGGGATCCAGCTTCAACGTGTGGTGGTTAGAGTGTCAGGCTAGAGTCTGGAAGTCCCAGGTTCAAATCCCCATGCTGCCATGGAAGCTCAGTGGGTGACCTTGGGGCCAGTCCCCACATTCCAACCTGCCTCTCAAGTTTGTTGTGAGGAAAGAAGAAGAAGAAGAAGAAGAAGAAGAAGAAGAAGAAGAAGAAGAAGAAGAAGAAGAAGAAGAAGAGGAGGAGACTGGATTTATCCCCTGCCCTTCACTCGGAGTCTCCAAGCAGCTTACAAACTCCTTTCCCTTCCCCTCCCCCGTGAGGTAGGCGGGGCTGAGAGAGCTCTTTCGAGGACTGCCCTTTCAAGGATAGCTCTTGTCAGAACTATGGCTTGCCCAAGGTCATCCAGCAGTTGCAACTGGAGGATAAGTGGGGAATCAAACCCGGTTCTCCCAGATTAGAGTCCGCACACTTGACCACTACACCAAACTGGTGTGCCGCTACACCAAAAGGAAAAGAGGAGAATTATGTCAGCCAGTACTGTGAGGGTCTGCGTGTGGTGCCTGGTCAGAGCTGCTGCTGATTTTTCTGACCAGTCCACTATGCAAATCTACAATAGTCTCTTCGGGGTTTTACTTCTCGGTCAGGGATATTTATAAGGACCACTGCTAAGTGTATTTACCACGAAACAGATAGGCACCACAGCTTGCTAACTGTAAAACTGAACAGGCTTTATTTACAAATGACACAACAGGGGGATGGAAGATTTATACAGATGATAGTTTGTTTCCTTTCAAACTTTCCAGACTCCTGCCAGACCGTTCTTTAGCCCTTTCTAAACCACCTCCAGTTCCTTTTTAAGGAGAGATGTCTCAATTGTGTGTGACTCTATTGTGTTTAGTTTTTAACTGTCTGGTCACTGTCCCCTTCCTTCTGAGGAACTCAGTAAACCAGATTCTTCCACACATAGGTTCCTCAGTTTGCTGACAGACTCTTTATTAGCTTTCCGTCCAACGACTAACTGCTGCTTCTCAACTGCCAATTCCAAACGGACCGTTTGGTCTGTTAAACGCCAATCACTGAGGGTTCCGGGCTAAATGGCCCCCTCCTCACTCCGTCATGTGACTCAGCAGTGTTCTGTGTTTACTTTCTGCTGGTCCCAGATCTTTAAGTCCGTCACAACTGCCCTTTCAAGGATAGCTCTTGTCAGAACTATGGCTTGCCCAAGGTCATCCAGCAGCTGCAACTGGAAGAGAAGTGGGGAATCAAACCCAGTTCTCCCAGATTAGAGTCCACACACTTGACCACTACATCAAACTGGTGTGCCACTACACCAAAAGGGAAATAGGAGAATGATGTCAGCCATTTTGGGACACCATTGGGAGAAAGCCCATGGACAAATGAAGAAAATTAATAAAAAGAACAAACACGGAAGGTAAAAGGCTTGAGCCAGGACTGTATTGTGGCCAAGGCCCGATCCTGACCTTGCGTGCAGTGCAGGAACCGTGCCGGCACTGGCTGCCCGGCCTGGAGGCTGAGTAGTTCTGGGAATTGGACTCGGTGTCTGTGAATATTCCTCAGGAGGAGGATCAATCATTTTGGCCCATCGTGTTGGCATCCTTCCCTTAAATGATAGGACAAGCATTTTTATAAGCCTCGTGTGGGTCGCTTGGCAATCTATCGGGATGATGAACTTGCCTGGGATTTAACTCATTTCTCTGGACGGGGGCCAGGCCCTCCCGCCAGCACATCTGAGGGCCTGATCCTGGCGCGCTCTTTGCCTCTTCAATCAGGGGAGCTCTTGTTTCTGCAAGGATTCTTCCAACACGCCGTTGGTCTCTGAGCAACCAAACACGTCTTGAAACTGCAGCGAGGCTGGGATTGAAATGCCTTCCACAAACTCTCCATTCTGCTCAGGGCGAGGGGGCGGTCCTTTGGGGTGAAGGGGTCGCCCCGCTAAGTAATGGCAAAGATCACACACCCTGCTGCTGTCTGGTGCATCTTTTCCATGTACTTTTTGCAACTGCAATAAGCCAGAGTGAAGGAGGAGGAGGAGGAGGAGGAGAAGAAGAAGAGGAGGAGGAGGAGGAGGAGGAGGAGGCTGGATTTATACCCCGTCCTTAACTCGGAGTCTCCGAGTGGCTTGCAAACTCCTTTCCCTTCCCATATGTGATTAACCTATGGAATTCACTGCCACAGGAGGTGGTGGCAGCTACAAGCATGGACAGTTTCAAGAGGGAATTAGATAAACCTATGGAGCAGAAGTCCATCAGTGGATATTAGCCACAGGGTATAGATGGGAATTCTCAGTCTGGGGCAGGTGATGCACTCTATTCTTGGTGCTGGAGGGGGCAGCAGTGGGAGGGCTTCTGGTGCCCTGGCCCCACTGCTGGACCTCCTGATGGCACCTGGTATTTTTGGCCTCTGTGTGACAGAGTATTGGATTGGATGGGCCATTGGCCTGATTCAACATTGACTTCTCTTATGTTCTTATGTTCCCCTCCCCACAACAGACACCCTGTGAGGTAGGTGGGGCTGAGAGAGCTCTTGACAGAAACGGCTCTTTTTAATTTAATTTAAATTTTAAATTTTCGTTTTAACAGTAAAAAACAGTTATAACATTCTACAGCAGTGGAACGCGGCAACGTGACTACAATAACCAATAAGGAATTCGAAATAGTTTACATGTGGTGAAAAACTTCATCATACCTTTTAGGAACCGTGAATTTAGAGAACTCGGCATTAAACATATACTCAAGAAAAGTTGGCTCAAGTGGTTAAGATGCTGAACTGCAGGCTGTGGAAGGTCAGTAGTTCAGCAGTTCAAGACCCGAGAGTGCTGCATGACGGGGTGAGCTCCCGTCTCTAGTTCCAGCTCCTGCCAACCTAGCAGTTCGTAAGCAAGAAATTGCAAGTAGATAAATAGGTACCACTTCGGTGGGAAGGTAACAGCGTTCCGTGCACCTTGGTGTTTAGTCATGCCGGCCACATGACCACGGAAACGTCTTTGGACAGCGATGGCTCTTCGGCTTTGAAACGGAGATGAGCACCGCAACCCTAGAGTCGGATTCGACTGGCTTTCGAGCAAGGGAACCTTTACCTTTACCTTTACAAGAAAAGGAAACGATTTCAAATGATGATTTGATTTCTGATATGAAAGGTTAGCATCAGCAATTACATCAGATATTTTATCCATAGCATCGTAGTCCCATATTTTCGAATGCCATGAGGATAATAGTAACTCATTGGGGGACTTCCAACTACGGGCAATAACAACCTTTGCAGCCATTAGTAAAACCAAAATAAGGTCTTGTCTAAATTTGGATATATGGGAGTCACTCCAATGGTCTAATAGAATAAGGTCAGGTTGCTTAGGAATCAAATGACCTGTGATATCTTTGATAGATAAGACTATTTTGGACCAAAATTGTTGTACGAAAACACACAGAACTATGGCTTGCCCAAGGTCATCCAGCAGGTGCAAGTGGAGGAGTGGGGAATCAAACCCAGTTCTCCCAGATTAGAGTCCGCGCACTTAAAAACTACACCAAACTGGCGAAAGAAAGCATGCTTCAGCTCTCAGTTTGTCAGACTGCCGCCCTGCACATACTTCCAAGTGTTCAGAACATGGCATGCATGCAGCGGTGTTAGGAGGTGAACTTTGAAAATGCTTTTATTTGTTATTTTCTGACCTGCATGCACACCAGGAATGGTGACAGCAAGAGTCTTTGCTTTGGGAGAATGTATGCATGAGTTAATGTGACTCTCTCTGTAAAAGGAGGTATCACACAGCCTGTATCTCCATGCAAATGAGGTCACAGACACATCTTGCACATTTACCCAGCAGCCCTTGGGAACAAGAAGCATCTCCATTACGGTCCCTTCCACAGAATGTAAAAACAACAACTTTCCACCATTGGGAGAATCTCTACCTCCACGTAACCCGCAGGAAGTTTGACGCCACAGGTGTGAAGTCCATCACTTGTGCATGGCAAGATCCATCTACATACCTAAAGGTTTCCATGCCAACCCATCTTGACACTTTGACCAAACCTCCCTTGTAGTAAGGTGTAGATTTTCAGCATTGCCCCACCTTAGGAGGAGGGAACCCCCCCACATCCTTTAGCCAATGGTATAGGGATGGGATGGACCCAGAAACACCCCAAGCCAGCCCCCAGACTAACTGATAAAACGGGGTGCAACCTTTTGTTGCTGGCTTCTTGCTGGGCTGCCTGCTTGCTTCTTCTTCTGCAGCCGCTGCTCCTTCTTCATCATACCAACAAGATAACTTAAGGTAACTTATTGTGGTAACTTGGAGTCGCGACCAAGTAACCTTCACACATATAGCTGGTCTATCTGTGTGTAGCAAAAGTAAGGAATCCTTAGTTAGAAACAATCCTTGTTCCTGAACACTGGAAGAACCGATATCTACTGGAGCAGATAAGTATAATTGCTTTTCCCCCTCCTAAAGACATACCTTTAGCTTAAATCCCAATATTGTTTTCCATTTCTACTGTAACTGAAAGGAACTTGAGTGTATGTGTGTGTGTATCTGTTTTTGTATGCCTGTAATAATAAGAAGGAGCTGCGGTGGCTCAAGTGGTTAAGACGCTGAACTGCAGGCTGTGGAAGGTCAGTAGTTCAGCAGTTCAAGACCCGGGTGCCGCATGACGGGGTGAGCTCCTGTCTCTAGTTCCAGCTCCTGCCAACCTAGCAGTTCGAAAGCAAGAAATTGCAAGTAGATAAATAGGTACCACTTCGGTGGGAAGGTAACAGCGTTCCGTGCGCCTTGGTGTTTAGTCACGCCGGCCACATGACCACGGAAACGTCTTCAGACAGCGCTGGCTCTTCGGCTTTGAAACGGAGATGAGCACCGCAACCCTAGAGTCGGATTCGACTGGCTTTCGAGCAAGGGAACCTTTACCTTTAATAATAAGAACTTTCAGTAAAAAGAATCTTGATTCAAATTAAGAAACCTTTGTCAAGCATCATTCCTTGAAGAAATAGGCTTCTCAGCCGACGGAACTCGGTTTCTCTGTATACATTGGCAAAAAGACCTCAATAAGTTTGCCAGCCACTGCGTAGATAAGCAGTCCGGCTAACAGCGGGGCGCAGGAATGTGCCTGCTCACCGCGCTTTCCCGACAGCTACATGTCTGGTGGAGCATCTTCCACAAGGGCCCTTCGGGACAGACAAAAGAAAGTGCTTCTTTTACTCACCGCAACTTGCAGAACTCACTGGCATTGGGTGTCGTGGTGGTGACTGGCTCAGATGGCTTTAAGCTCAGCTGAGAAGAATTCTTGGAGGAGGCTTCCATCAGTAGCCATGAAGGCCTAAATGGAACCTCCAAGTTCAGAGGCAGTGTACCTTTGAATGCCGGTCGCTGGAAGGCAACAGTTGGGGGAGGCTGTGGAATTTGTGCCCTCCTTCTAAGCCTTCGAGACCTTCTTGCTGGCCTGCTGGACCACAGGGAGATTGCTCTGACGATCAAGCAGGACTCTCTGGGTGTTTGTCTGCCCCAACGGCATATAATAGTATGTGTACAGGCTCTTCCACACTACTGGGAAAACTGCAAACGGTAGCATTCCTTATCGCATGGAGAAGCCTCAGTGCCTGCAGGTGAGACGCTCTCACTGTGAACGGATCAAAGTTCGAGTCCAGAAGCATCTTTAAGACCCGCAAAGCATTCATAAAATCATAGAGTTGGAAGGGACCACCAGGGTCATCTAGTCCAACCCCCTGCACAAGGCAGGAAATTCACAAATACCTCCCCCCACCCCCAGCGAGGGCTGCGGTGGCTCAGAGGTTAAGAAGCTGAGCTGCCAACTGGAAGGTCGGTAGTTCAGTAGTTCGAGACCCGAGTGCCGCATGATGGAGTGAGCTCCCGTCTCTGGCCCCAGCTCCTGCCAACCTAGCAGTTCGAAATTGCAAGTAGATAAATAGGTGCCGCTTCGGTGGGAAGGGGACAGCGTTCCGTGTGCCTCGGCATCTAGTCATGCCGGCCACATGACCACGGACAGCGCTGGCTCTTCGGCTTGGAAACAGAGATGAGGACCGCACCCCTAGAGTCAGATTCAACTGGCTTTACCTTTTACCTTTTACGCCCCCAGTGACCCCCGTTCCATGCCCAGAAGATGGCAAAAAACCTCCAGGATCTCCAGCCAAACTGGCCTGGAGAAAAATGGCTTCCTGACCCCAAAGTGGGGATTGGCATTTCCCTGGGTGTGTAAGAAAAGGCCATGAGAACTAAAGCACTGATGCAACCTTTCCTGCCCTCCCCTCTCATGATCTGCCTAAGTCCACAGAACTGTAAAAACAACGGACAACGGAGTCAAAGAGCTGCTGTGACCAAAGAAAAAACTCCGAAAATGGGCTGTGCCAAAAACTCCCAAATGTTATGAAAGTTTAGTTGCTGTAGATTTTCCGGGTTGTGTGGCCGTGGTCTTGGCATTGTGGGACCTGACGTTTCGCCAGCAGCTGCGACTGGCATCCCCAGGGGTAAAAAGTTATACCAGTGACAATGAACAACTGAAAGTGATACCAGTTAACAATGACAACTGAAACGTATCGAAAGTGACACAACACTTCAGTAAATAATAACATCAATACTAATAAATTCACAAGTTACAGGAACCAGTTGCCAACTAATCCAATGCGATGTCGTTAAACAACCAAATAAAGAAATAGCTGGAACATCCTGTAAGCACATACAGAGTAATTTCATGGAGACGGAACAATCACAATGTGGATAAGTAACATCAACAATGAGGAGCAAAGAAGCCCATAACAGCGATACAAGGTCCCGGTTTACTTCCCTTGTTTCCTTAAATGTTCTTCCTCGGTCGCTATTACAGAACAGTAATTCTGTATTGAATGAAACCATGAGCAAATCTTTTCAAAACTTCCTCAGGAGTAGCCTGGGTGAGAACCTCCTGGTCTCCCATCCCGGATATAGAGCTTATATACTCATCAACAGGGCTTTTTTTGTAGAAAAAGCCCAGCAGGAACTCATTAGCATAATAAGCCACACCCCCATGTTACCAGAAGTGTGGTCATCCAGCCACATCCACCTTTTTCTTCTTATTCTGTTTACCTTCTTTGTTGTCAAAACCCAGAGATGTTTTTTGGAGCAGGAACTCCTTTGCATGTTAGGCCACACACCCCAAATGTAGCCAGTCCCAATGAATTTCTGCTGTTGGGTGTGGCCTATTATGCTAATGAGTTCCTGCTGGGCGTGGCCAACTCGGGAGCCCGCCGGAACTCCGTTCCTGTGTGTTCCTGCCCCAAAATAGCTCTGTTCATCAACAAGGAACATATAACGCCACAGTCAATTCGGCACAGCCTGATAACATTAAAAAATGGAAGGTTCTCCTAAAATGTTGTATCATTTCCTATAGAAGTTTCAGTTGTTAACTGTTACTGGTATAACTTTCATAACATTTGGGAGTTTTTGGCACAGGCCATTTTCGGAGGTTTTTTTCCCTAAGTTCACGGAATCGGCATTGCTGTCAGATGGCCACCTAGCCTCGGTTTGAAATCCTCCACCACCTCCTGAGGAAGCCTGTTCCACCGAGGAACCGCTCTGTCAGGAAGTTCTTCCTCATGTTTAGCTGGAAACTCTTCTGGTTTAATTTCCACCCGTTGGTTCTGGTCCGATCTTCTGGGGCAACAGAAAACAACTCCACTCCATCCTCCGTAATATGACAGCCCTTCGACAAAGTATAAGCTTCTGTGTGCATGTATGGAGGGGAGCAGGAAACACACGGGGCCCTTCATACAGGGGAGAAGTTGTTCAAGCTGGTGCTCCATTCGAAGTTTGAATAAAAATGCAGATGAGATGGAGAGGGAACTGGGGCAGAGCCGTGGCTCAGTGGCAGAGCCTCTGCTTGGCACGCAGAAGGTCCCAGGTTCAGTCCCCGGCATCTCCAGTTAAAAAGGATCAGTCAGGAGGTGATGAGAAAGACCTCAGCCTGAGACCCTGGAGAGCTGTCAAGAGGGGCTGTGGCTCAGTGGCAGAGCCTCTGCTTGGCACACAGAAGGTCCCAGGTCCAGTCCCCGGCATCTCCAGTTAAAAAGGACCAGGCAGTAGGTGATGAGAAAGACCTCTGCCTGGGACCCTGGAGAGCTGTCAAGAGGGGCTGTGGCTCAGTGGCAGAGCCTCTGCTTGGAGTGCAGAAGGTCCCAGGTCCAGTCCCCGGCATCTCCAGTTAAAAAGGATCAGGCATGAGGTGATGGGAAAGAGCTCTGCCTGAGACCATGGAGAGCTGTAAGGAGGGGCCGTGGCTCAGTGGTAGAACATCTGCTTAGCATGCAGAAGGTCCCAGGTTCAATCCCCAGCATCTTCAGTTAAAAAGGACCAGGCAGTAGGTGATGGGAAAGACCTCTGCCCGAGACCATGGAGAGCTACTGCCAATCTGAGTAGACAATACTGGCTGTGATGGATGCCGGGTCTGATCCAGTCGAAGGCAGCGCCAGGTGTTCCTGACACTGGAGTGTAAACAAAGAGTTCGATCTCAGGAAAGCTGAATGTCAGCCATGGCTGCTTTGACATTCTTTTCAGTCCTGTCAAATGGGCCAGGACCAAATCCCAAGCAGGTGCCGACGCTCAGCTATGTCCAAAGTGTGGCCTGCCCCAGGGATAAAATAAAACTTCGCTCCCACTGTTTACTCTTCCACACCTTCTCCAGCGCCTTGAATTCCGTTTTGCAAGACAGAAACCTGCTCTTTGGTTTTCATGCTGTCTGCTGGGTGCATTCTGAGATTCTGAGGTGTATAAACAGGAACAGACAATGAAAAAGTCAAGGAAGTGTCTCAAAGGGCCTTTATGTCGTGTTGTTTTATCTCTGTCCAGCCAGAGCTGACAGCATTCCATCGGCTCCCTGGATCCTGCATTTAAGCACAAGGATTCCTCTCTGCCGCTCTCTCTGTAAACTGTGTACAAAGCCAGGTTTTCTTCTTTAAAATTCCACGCGGCTCTGGCCCTCTGGGCTATGGACGGCCCTCCAACTTTGCTGTGGCTCGGAAAGGGAGGAAAATGATAGACTCGACAAAAATCTTCAGGAAAGAAGAGCAGGGCGGGGAGAGAAAGAGAGGGAGAGGGAGAGGGAAGAGAGTGCACTGGCAAATGATAAACCTTACGAAAGGTAAAAAGTGATTGATTTTCAGAGTCCACTGTTTAAGAATTTGTTTTTCTAATGGACCCTAAAGTCCCATCATCCGTTTTTGTCAATCTCAGCAAGGCTAGGGTCTGAGGAAGACAAAGCGAAGCGGGGAGGGGCGGTGGGGGCGAAGAGGAGGAAGGAGTGGGGCGGGGGGGCGGGGAGAGGCGGGTGTTTGGCAACATGTCCATTTGAGATGCGGCATCCAAAAAACCGGGGGCGGGGGGGGGAGAGGGAGGATTAGACTGTACCATAAATACTAATGCATTAGAGCCGGTCTTTCACACTCTGCAGCTTCCAGCGAGCTCTCCATTTGCCAGCATGATAATCTATTTGAATATCAATGCGGGTTTGATGTTAAACTGCTTCTCTTGGCGTTTCAGATAACGGGCAGCTGCGCGAGGGCCTGCGGGCTGCGCACCGTATCGGAGGGGGAATCAGAAAGCTCGTGATCGAAAACCCTCGTCCTTTCCAGGAGCTTCCCAGAACGCACGCGTTCCTGGGCCGCCTGGGCGAAAGGATGGACCCGACCCCACACTCTTTCGCTTAAAACCCTCTCCAAAAAAATCATGTTTTCTCTGTTATTGACGGGGAGGCCGGTGCCAGCCCTCAATACTACCAGTGTTGGGAGTCTGAAGAAGGCAGGGTTCGGGGCGGGTGTGATGCAACAGAGCAGAGGTGGTCTCTAACACGGTGCCTGTGGGGGCGGTGGGGTGCCCGCCGACACCTTTTCTGGTGCTTGCCAAGAGTTTTTTTAGAAAGTGGGCAGGCCCAGGTAGTGCCTTGTTTGGTGTAGTGATGAGGAGCACGGACTGTAATCTGGGAGAACGGGGCTTGATTCTCCACTCTTCCACGTGCAGCTGCTGGAGTGACCTTGGGTCAGTCACAAGTTCTCTTGGAGCTGTTCTCTCATGGGCAGTTCTCGAAAGAGCTCTGTCAGCCTCACCAACCTCACCGGGTGTCTGTTGTGAGGAGGGGGAGGGAAAGGAGATCAGAGATCTTCCAGATCAGAGTCCGCGCACTTAACCACTACTCCAAACTGGCTCTCCGTGGATGGATTTTGCTCCCATTCAGGCCAGGGTCTGGTGGCTGGAAACGGGATTAGGAATGGTTTTTTATTTTCCTCCTCCAGTTTCGGAGCACAGCCATGTTGGTCTGCAGTAGAAGAAGAACTAGATTCGAGTCCAGTCACACCTCAGAAACCAACAAGGTTTTTTTTTTGGGGGGGGGCATAAGCTTTCCAGAGTCAAAGTGGAGTGGAGCTTTGACTCGTCTGAAAAACGTATACCTAAAAAAACCTTGTCAGTCTCTAAGGTGTGGCTGGACTCAAATCTGGTTTCTCCTGCAGGTCAGAGTGGATAGGATTTGTGCCTTTGCGAATGAGGGAACGACGGAACTTGGCTGGCTGGCTTGAGCTACCTAGAGCGATCCCACCTGGCTAAGTGAGTCTCACCGGCGCCCCCTTCTCTCCCGATGCACAGTGGTGTGGCTTGCAGAGTGCCAGGGGTGTCTGTGGGGGGTGGGCAGAGAAGAAGGCCCCCTTCTCCTTCCCTTGGGGCAGAAAGTCCTGGGGCGCTTCCGTGCCAGTCATTCCGAGCCCGGTCCGGAAACTTCTGCTCCAGGCACGCAAGCCGTTCCCTGTGGGCCTCTAGCAGGATGAAGCACTTCCTTCCACCGGCCTCATCCATCAAGCCGGGCGCTGTAATTGCCCGGCCCTCCCCCCACCCCCCAGCAGCCTGGAGGGAAAACAGTGATAAATAAACTTGTGTGAAAGAATCTGCCACAATCCGCCCTCTTTGACACTTGATTTATCTGTTATGTTTGCTTTACACTGAGATCCTTTACTTGCCTGGGAAGAGGAGGCTTGCAAGGTGGGTCTGGGCCTTCCCCCGCCCCCCAGACCAATTCGGCAGTGAAGCTGACATTGACCGACAGTCGCTTCTTCTCTCTTTCCTCCGGCTGCCCTTCCACGGGTAATATCTAAAGACTGGAGCTTTCACAACACCAGCGGCTTGGCTTTGCGTGCCAGGCGGGAGCTCCCTGTTCGTTCTGGAGAGATGGCCTCTCTGGCTTCTCAGTGGGAAGGAAACTGTTAGGGATTTCAGATAGGAGCAGAGGTAATAAATGCAGCCGGACACTTGGATGAGCTTCTAAACAAGAACATAAGAACATAAGAGAAGCCAACGTTGAATCAGGCCAATGGCCCATCTAGTCCAACACTCTGGGTCACACAGCGGCCAAAATATACCAGGTGCCCCCAGGAGGTCCAGCAGTGGGGCCAGGGCACCAGAAGCCCTCCCACTGCTGCCCCCCCAGCACCAAGAATAGAGTGCATCACCTGCCCCAGACTGAGAGTTCCCATCTATACCCTGTGGCTAATAGCCACTGATGGACTTCTGCTCCATGTTTATCTAATTCCTTCTTGAAGCTGTCCATGCTTGTAGCTGCCACCACCTCCTATGGCAGTGAATTCCATACGTTAATCACTCTTCGGGTGAAGAAGGACTTCCTTTTATCTGTTCTAACCCGACCACTCAGCAATTTCTTTGAGTGCCCACAAGTTCTTGTATTGTGAGAAAGGGAGAAAAGTACTTCTTTCTCAACCTGCTCAATCCCATGCATAATCTTATAAACCTCGATCGTGTCACCCCTCAGCCGTCGTTTCTCCAAGCTGAAGAGCCCCAAGCGTTTTAACCTTTCTTCATAGGGAAGGTGTTCCAACCCTTTTATCATTCTAGTCGCCCTTCTCTGCACTTTTTCCAATGCTATAATATCCTTTTTGAGATGTGGTGACCAGAACTGTACACAGTATTCCAAATGAGGTCGCACCAATGATTTATACAGGGGCATGATGATACTGGCTGATTTGTTTTCAATTCCCTTCCTAATAATCCCCAGCATAGCGTTGGCCTTCTTTATTGCAGCTACACACTGTCTAGACATTTTCATCGAGTTATCCACTACGACTCCAAGATCTCTCTCTTGGTCCGTCTCTGCCAGTTCAGACCCCATCAACGTGTATTTATATTTAGGATTTTTGGCTCCAGTGTGCATCACTTTGCACTTGGCCACATTGAACCCCATTTGCCACGTTGACGCCCACTCACCCATCCTCGACAGATCCCTTTGGAGTGCCTCACACTCCTCCCTGGTTTTCACCACCCTGAAACGTTTGCTTCACTAGGGAGGGAAGGGTCACTGGGAAACGCTGCAAGCAGAAACAAAGGATTAACATCCTCTCTGACTAAATTAACCTGTATGTTGACTCTCTAAAGCAGGGGTGTCGAACTCATTTGTTACGAGGGTTGGATCTGACATAAATGAGACCTTGTTGGGGTGGGCCAGGTGCGTCATCAAAGGTAATGCCAGGCAGCGGAGGTATAAACTTTATAAAGGATACAAACACAAAGGGTTATTTTTACTTAAAATAGAAACATGCTTGCAACATTTTGTTTATTGAACAGCGTCTGATAACGGACATCCCTCGCTCTGAATGACGGCATCCAAATGTCTGTGCTGTTGCAATCTTGAGGATGCTGTTCAGGTATGCATCTGTAAGCTGCAAACCTGCGATGACGCCGTAGCAGCAGAACTGGAAGAAGAAGCAGAAGACAGCCAGTTCCCCTGCGGGCCTGAGAGAAGCCCTCCGGGGGCCTGATCCAGCCGCTGGGCCACATGTTTGACACCCCCGCTCTAAAATCTAAGCCGGGGGTGGCCAAACTCACTTAACGTAAGAGCCGCATAGAATAAACGTCAGAAGTTTGAGAGCCGCAAGTCACGAACAGACGTTTTTGCTGGGAAAGAGGCAGATTTGCTTTTTATTAACATGAAATGGGACTGCCAAAAATAATAACAAAAGCGGTGAAAGCAGAGATTGATAACGGTATTCATTTGTCCAATGATCTTTGTTTGCTGATGACATTTCAGTCCCCAGCCGCCCTGCCGGGAGCCGCACAATACATGCGAAAGAGCCGCATTCCCGACCCACAGTTTGGCCACCCCGGTCTGAACCACGTGTGCTAGTCCCAGGCAGAGTTAGAGACAAAGAGCAGTAAACTTTTCTAACATCTTCTGATCTCTTGATTACCCAGTTGGAGAAACCCAAATCTGACCAGGTAGCCAGTCGTGTCGGTTGGAAGCGGTAGAACAAATTTAGAGTCCAGCGACACCTTTGAGACCCACAAAGGTTTTTTCAAGGTATGCACAAACAGAGGTTAACATAAGAGAACATAAGAGAAGCCAATGTTGAATCAGGCCAATGGCCCATCTAGTCCAACACTCTGTCAGCACAGCGGCCAAAATATACCAGGTGCCATCAGGAGGTCCAGCAGTGGGGCCAGGACACTAGAAGCCCTCCCACTGCTGCCCCCTCCAGCACCAAGAATAGAGTGCATCACCTGCCCCAGACTGAGAGTTCCCATCTATACCCTGTGGCTAATAGCCACTGATGGACTTCTGCTCCATATGTTTATCTAATTCCCTCTTGAAACTGTCCATGCTTGTAGCTTGTAGCAGTGAATTCCATATGTTAATCACTCTTTGGATGAAGAAGTATTTCCTTTTATCTGTTCTAACCCGACTGCTCAGCAATTTCATGGAGTGTCCACAAGTTGTGTTTCAGTACTTTGTTCTATGTAAACATAGTAATTTATGCTTATTAGTCGCTGTAGATTTCCCAGGTTGTGTGGCCGTTGTCTTGGCATTGTAGGACCTGACGTTTCGCCAGTAGCTGCGACTGGCATCCTCAGAGGTATCACACAGAAACATGGAGGACTCTCTGGGTCAAGGTGAGAAGAAGAAAGGGTAGGCAGGTCCTACAATGCCAAGACCACGGCCACACAACCCAGAAAAATCTACAGCAACGAACGAACTCCGGCCGTGAAAGTCTGCGACAACAATTTATGCTTATGTTACTGACTTCTATAGTGTCATAGATTCTTGTAACAACTAATTTTATGTGCTCTGTTAAGTTTCTTTTAATGCTATCTCTTGAAATTTCTTAACTTTTTTAAAAAAACAACAAAATGAACAAACAAACCCCAAATGCACAAACAGGCCAAGTCCTCTTCTCCCACCTCTCAGTCTTGCTGATGGCTCCTAAAAGCAATACTCAAAGCTGGCCCTTTGACCCCCGGGGTTTTCCACAGGTGTTCTGTGGACAAACAGCCCCACTTTCTACACGTCTTAAGGTCCGAATTGACCCACTTACCTTTCCCCTTCCTCTTCTTGTAGTGTTGGGCATGGCTTTGCCCATTCCAGCAGGGCTTTCTGCAGGCATCACCCAGACCCTAGTCCAACAATTCCTTCCTTCCTTCCTTCCTTCCTTCCTTCCTTCCTTCCTTCCTTCCTTCCTTCCTTCCTTCCTTCCTTCCTTCCTTCCTTCCTTCCTTCCTTCCTTCCTTCCTTCCTTCCTTTGAATTTCTCAGACCCAAGCAGTTCAAGCTACACAGCTCTTCTTCAGGAAATAGCTTAAGAGGATATGTTAATTTTGCTGTGTCCTAATAAGTAATGGGAGCTGCGGTGGCTCAAGTGGTTAAGATGCTGAACTGCAGGCTGTGGGAGGTCAGTAGTTCAGCAGTTCGAGACCCGAGTGTGCCGCATGACGGAGTGAACTCCCGTCTCTAATTCCAGCTCCTGCCAACCTAGCAGTTCGAAAGCAAGAAATTGCAAGTAGATAAATAGGTACCACTTCGGTGGGAAGGTAACAGCGTTCCATGCACCTTGGTGTTTAGTCATGCCGGCCACATGACCACGGAAACGTCTTTGGACAGTGCTGGCTCTTCGGCTTTGAAACGGAGATGAGCACCGCAACCCTAGAGTCGGATACGACAGGCTTTCGAGCAAGGGAACCTTTACCTTTACTAATAAGTAATGGGCTATATAGCTCTTCTTTGAGAGAATACCTTCGAAATCTAGGTCCAACAATCTTACCACCCACGCTGCACTGGCTTTCATAGTTTGTAATTCTTTGTAATTCGAGGAGAGGTCCAGCCCCCACCAGGATGTTAAGGTGAGCAGAACAACTGTGATATATTATGCCCCCCAAATATTTTTGCACACTTATAAGTTCTTATCCAATATACTCAGTTAACTAGAGCTAATCAGTTCCTGAGGAAACATTCATAATGACGCTATCGACACAACGGACTATGCATATCAAGTCTCTTTTCAGTTCACAACTTTAGAACATAAGAACATAAGAGAAGCCAATGTTGAATCAGGCCAATGGCCCATCTATGTCAGAGTGTGTAGCGTTGAACTTTCAATATAGTTAGTTAATCAGAGCTTTTTTTGTAGAAAATGCCCAGCGGGAAATCATTAGCATAATAGGCCACACCCAACAGCAGAAACTCATTAGCATATTAGGCTACACCCCTGACAGTGCAGCTCATTAGCATATTCGGCCACACCCCCATGTTACCAGAAGTGTGGTCATCCAGCCACACCCACCTTTTGCTTCTTATTCTGTTTACCTTGTTTGTTGTCAAAACCCAGGGCTTCTTTTGGAGCAGGAACTCCTTTGCATGTTAGGCTGCACACCCTTAATGTAGCCAATCCTAATGAGTTTCTGCTGTTGGGTGTGGCCTATTATGCTAATGAGTTCCTGTTGGGCATGGCCAACTCGGGAGCCAGCCGGAACTCCGTTCCTGTGCGTTCGCGCCCCAAAATAGCCCTGTAGTTAATTCATTTAGGAAACACTATGGCAAAATCTCTTAGAACCATTCATCAATTGCTAAATGAATTAACTATATCGAAACTTCAATGCTACACACTCTGACAAAGTTGCGAATGAAATGAGACTCGATAGGCATAGACCGTTGTGTTGATGGTGTTATTATGAATGTCTCCTCAGGAACTGATTAGTTCCAGTACACTGAGTATTGGATAAGAATGTATAAGTCTGCAAAAAAAAAATTTGGCGTAATATATCACGGTTGTTCTGCTCATCTTTACCTCCATCCCATGATCTCTCCTTTGGGTTCCCACCAGGACGTTGGCAACTCATCATATCTTCTCTTTTTATATATAATACCGTGATAAGTACGCATCAAGGACTTAATTAAGGGTTTGCCATTTATTTTTCCCAAATCCATTGTTACAACATTGGCCCTATAGAGTGACAACTGTATATTCTTCCTAAGCCGCTAAAAATGATTCCCGGCTCTGGCTTTAACGCTGCTGTGCGATTAATCAGTAAAGCCGAAGCTGTTATCCTCTGGAAGTCAAAACGGTCCTTCCTGGCAGGCTTCCAGCAATGTCCCTGATGTGGCAAGAGATCATTTGATTCATGATTCTGAGCATCTGTGGCTCATTATTACCAATAATTGTGTATTAATAACATGCGCAAGCAGCAGTAAGTAAATAGAAGGATTTAAAAGCGGGAATGGGTGATGCAGTTTGCCAAATCCAATCTGACTGTGCCAGAGAGAAAACTCTCTGGTGCCCGTATGGTCCTGGCTTCCACCACCAACTAGGGTTTGCCAACTCCAGTTTGGGAAATTCCTGGAGATTTGGGGGGATGGACCTTGGGGAAGGTGGGGTTTAGGGAGGGGAGAGAGCTCAGTGGGATATAATCCCATAGAGTTCCACCCTCCAAAGTGGCCATTTTCTCCAGGGGAACTGATCCCTGTAGTCTGAAGATGAGCTGTGATTCCCAGAGATCCCCTGCCCCCACCTGGAGACTGGCATCCCTACAACCCAAGGGCGGAGTCTGGGGAGGGCAGCGTTTGGGGTGGGGAGAGACCTCATCAAGATGTAATGCCACAGAGTCCGCCCTCCAAAGGAGGCATTTTCTCCAGGAAGTGATCGCTGTCGTATGAAGACCGGTTTTAATTCCAGGAGACCCTACCACCCAGGCCCCCACTTGGAGTGCAGGAACTCTATCAGCTTGGAGCTGCAGAGAGTCACGCCCTGCCGTAACCCAGGGTCCACATCAGATACTGATCCAGGCCTTGAATAGTGACAGCCCCAGAAGAAGAAGAAGAAGAGGAGGAGGAGGAGGAGGAGGAGGAAGAGAATCATAGAATCATAGGACGTTAGAGTTGGAAGGGACCTTGCAGGTCATCTAGTCCAACCCCCTGCACTCTGCAGGAGCACAGCCGAAAGATAGCCCTACAACATACTCGAAAGATGGTCATCCAGCCTCCACTTGAAAACGTCCAGGGAAGGAGCATCCACCACCTCCCGAGGCAGTCTGTTCCACTGCTCAACCACTCTGACAGTTAGGAAGTTTCTCCTGATATTTAGCCGGTATCGACTCCCTTGTAATTTAGATGTGGTCTTGCAATCCGGAGCAAGAGAGAATAGATCTGCTCCATCTTCTACATGACAACACTTCAAATACTTGAAGACTGCAATCATGTCCCCTCTAAGTCTTCTCTTTCCCAGGCTAAACCTACCCAACTCTTTGAGTCTTTCCTCGTAAGACTTGGATTCCAACCCTCTCACCATCCTGGTTGCCCTCTTCTGGATATGCTCGAGGAGGAGGAAGAGGAGATTGGATTTCTACCCCACCTTTCACTCAGAGTCTCAGGGCGGCTTATAGTCTCCTTTCCCTTCCCCTCCCCACAACAGACACCCCGTGAGGGAGGTGGGGCTGAGAGAGCCCTTTCCAGGACTGCCCTTGGGAGAACAGCTCTGAGAAAACTTGTGACTGACCCAAGGTCATCCGGCAGGTGTGAGTGGAGGAGTGGGAAATCAAACCCGGTTCTCACGGATTAGAGTCTGCATTCCTAACCACTGCACCAAACTGGCTGAAACCCCAATGAATGTGCAGACGATGGATTTCAGGACCCTGTCGAATGGGAACCAGCCACTCAGCAGGCCGGCCTGTTCAAGGGAGGGGGCGGGCCACGTCCTCCAAGGCGCCCTCCTGTCTATCGTCTCTTTCCTTCCTCTCACCTGATATGCTAACCTGCCCTCCAAGATGAAGAGAGAGAAGAGAGAAGATTGGATTTATACCCCGGCCTTCACTACCTGAAGGAGTCTCAGAGCGGCTCACAAACTCCTTTCCCTTCCCCTTCCCACAACAGACACCCTGTGAGGTGGGGGAAGCTGAGAGAGCTCTTTTGAGGACTGCTCTTGAGAGAACAGCTCTGAGAGAACTTTTTTTTGTTATCGTTGATTTGTTGTTATGTGTTGTTATTGTGCTGTTGTTGTTGTATGTTTCTTGTCGTTTTTCTTTTCTTTCTTTCTGAAAATAATGAAATTCCCCGGTCACATGGTGCTCTGAGAAAACTTGTGACTGACCCAAGGTCACACCGGCAGCTGCATGCAGAGATGCGGGGAATCAAACTCGGTTCTCTCGGATTAGAGTCCACGCTCCTAACCACAATACCAAACTGTCTCTCTTGGAGCTCAAATACGGGGCTGTAACCCCTAAACTACAGCCTCTCCCCCACCTTGTCCAGTTTTGCACCTCTCTAGGCCAGAGGTCTCCAACCTTTTCGAGCTTGTGGGCACCTCTGGAATTCTGACAAAAAAGTAGGGGGTGGGCACTGCTGCAAAATGTCAGAAAAGAAGAAGAAGAGGAAGAGGAAGAGGAGGAGATTGGATTTATACCCCGCCCTTCACTACCCAAGGGAGTCTCAGAGCGGCTCACAAACTCCTTTCCTTCCCCCTCCTCACAACAGACACCCCTGTGAGATAAGTGGGGCTGAGAGAGCTCTGACAGAAATGGCTCTTTTTCAAGGACAGCTGTGCCAGAACTATGGCTTGCCCAAGGTCATCCAGCAGCTGCATGTGGAGGAGCGGGGGAATCAAACGTATCAAATATATGGAGCAGAGGTCCATCAGGGGCTATTAGCCACAAGGTATAGATAGGGGCTCTCAGTCTGGGGCAAGGGATGCTCTGTATTCTTGGTGCTTGGGGGGTTCAACAATGGGAGGGGCTTCTGGTGTCCTGGCCCCACTGCTGGACCTCCTGATGGCCCCTGGTATTTCTGGCCACTGTGTGACCCAGAGTGTCGGACTGGATGGGCCACTGGCCTGATCCAACACTGGCTTCTCTTATGTTCTTATATGGAGCAGAGGTCCATCAGTGGCTATTAGCCACAAGGTATAGATAGGAACTCTCAGTCTGGGGCAAGGGATGCTCTGTATTCTTGGTGCTTGGGGGGCAACATTGGGAGGGCTTCTGGTGTCCTGGCCCCACTGCTGGACCTCCTGATGGCCCCTGGTATTTCTGGCCACTGTGTGACCCAGAGTGTCGGACTGGATGGGTCACTGGCCTGATCCAACACTGGCTTCTCTTATGTTCTTATATGGAGCAGAGGTCCATCAGTGGCTATTAGCCACAAGGTATAGATAGGAACTCTCGGTCTGGGGCAAGTGATGCTCCATATTCTTGGTGCTTGGGGGGCAACAGTGGGAGGGCTTCTGGTGTCCTGGCCCCACTGATGGACCTCCTGATGGCACCTGGTATTTCTGGCCACTGTGTGACCCAGAGTGTTGGACTGGATGGGCCACTGGCCTGATTCAACACGGGCTTCTCTTATGTTCTTATATGGAGCAGAGGTCCATCAGTGGCTATTAGCCACAAGGTATAGATAGGAACTCTCGGTCTGGGGCAAGTGATGCTCCATATTCTTGGTGCTTGGGGGGCAACAGTGGGAGGGCTTCTGGTGTCCTGGCCCCACTGCTGGACCTCCTGATGGCCCCTGGTCTTTTTGGCCACTGTGTGACACAGCGTGTCGGACTGGATGGGCCACTGGCCTGATCCAACACTGGCTTCTCTTATGTTCTTATATGGAGCAGAGGTCCATCAGTGGCTATTAGCCACAAGGTATAGATAGGAACTCCTGCCAACCTAGCAGTTCGAAAGCAAGTAATTGCAATGTAGATAACTAGGTGCCACTTTGGTGGGAAGGCAACAGTGGGCCGTGCACCTTGGTGTTTAGTCATGGCCGGCCACATGACCATGGAAACGTCTTCGGACAGCGCCTGGCTCTTTGGCCACTGTGTGACACAGCATGTCGGACTGGATGGGCCACTGGCCTGATCCTAGCACTCGGCTTCGACTTGTGTTCTTATACGGAGCAGAGGGCCATCAGTGGCTATTAGCCACATGGTATAGATAGGAACTCTCGGTCTGGGGCAAGTGATGCTCCATATTCTTGGTGCTTGGGGGTGTCAACGGTGGGAGGGCTTCTGGTGTCCTGGCCCCACTGCTGGACCTCCTGATGGCCCCTGGTCTTTTTGGCCACTGTGTGACACAGCGTGTCGGACTGGATGGGCCACTGGCCTGATCCAACACTGGCTTCTCTTATGTTCTTAGATTAGAGTCCACGGACTTAACCACTACCCCAAGCTGACTCTCTTCAGGAGGTGGTGCCAACCACAAAATGGCTGCTGCCACTGACCTGCAGTTACGACACGACGATTCTTGTGCTGCGATGGGAGCTGCTAACAACGAAATGTTTTTTTAAAAATATGCACAGCCAATCAAATCTCCGGTGGGTGGTAGGACGCTTTGCGGGGCAAAGGCCCCACCGACTCCCACTCCCTTTATACAAACACTTGGCAGGCGCCAGGACAGGGGTCGGTGGGCACCATCACGGCCACGGGCAACCAGTTGGGGACCCCTGCTCCAAAAGGGCTCGGCACCAGTGTTCCCTCTAGGCTGAGTTAGTGTGAGCTAGCTCACAGTTCTTTGGCCCTTTTGTCTCGGCTCAGGAACGAGGGCTCCAGAGCAAACTAGTTTACGCAGGAGCCGAATCGCCCGCTCAGCACTTTAATGGCCGTCGCTCGCAAAGCCGAATTTCTGCTCACAAGACTCGACAGCTTAGAGGGAGCATTGCTCAGCACCCCTTTTCGGCTTTTCCGAACCAGTCTTCTGCCGGGGAGCTCTCCGTGGTCCTTCAGGCTCCGGCGCCACCCCTTCCCAGAAGGCCTCTGTCTTGCCTGGCACCAGCTCAGACCGTATCCACGTCACACAAGAGGATGAACATAAACATGAACATAAAGATAAACTTTTTCAGCGGACAGCGGAAGACAGGAGGGCCTGGCGTAATCTGGTCCATGGGGTCGCGAAGAGTCGGACTCGACTCTGCGACTGAACAACAAAACAAAGATAAACATATGGAGCAGAAGTCCATCAATGGCTATTAGCCACAGGGTATAGATGGGAACTCTCAGTCTGGGGCAGGTGATGCACTCTGTTCTTGGTGTTGGGGGGCGGGCAGCCGTGGGAGGGGGCTTCTAGTGTCCTGGCCCCACTGCTGGACCTCCTGATGGCCCCTGGTATATTTTGGCCGCTGTGTGACAGAGTGTTGGACTAGATGGGCCATTGGCCTGATCCAACATTGGCTTCTCTGATGTTCTTATGTTCTTATAAACACGCTCTTCTGGTTTAGAATCACGCAGCTGGCGTTGCAGGGTACCAGAGATCACGGGCATAAGGAGCACTGCCGGATCAACCAGGAGGCCATCTAGTCCAGCTTCCTTCATCATCCGGTGGCCAGCCGGATGCTTGCGGCAGAAGCACAGAAACACAGAGCTGGGGAGGGAACCCAAGGGTCATTTAGTCCAGCCCTCTGCACACTGCAGGAAATTCACAGCTACCCCCCTACACACACACTCCCCCAGTGATCCCTGCTCTGTGCCCAGAGGAAGGGGAAAAATATTCCAGGATCCCCGGAGTGATCTGGCCTGGAGGCAAACTCCTTCCTCCTGACCCCAAAGCGGCACTTGGCATTTCCCCGGGCGTGTAAGTAAGGACCACGAGAGCCAGGCACTGGCTCATCCCTTCCACCTTCCCTCTCATGATCTGCCTAAATTCACGGCATCCACATGGCTGTAAGACGGCCATCTATTCATTCGTTCGTTCGTTCGTTCGTTCGTTCGTTCGTTCATTCATTCATTCAGTTCATAGCCTGCTCTCCCTGACAAGCAGGCTCAGCTTGGCATCCAGCCTCTGCTTGAAAACCTCCAAAGAAGGAGAACCCACCGCCTCCCGAGGAAGCCTGTTTCCCTGAGGAACAGCCTAACGGCAACCATTTCCCTTGAAGTATATCTCCCGCGGCACACGACAAGGTTGCCCTCTTTCCCCACTTTTTTGGAAATTAGAATTAACACATATAAACAGTCAGTAATGGTTGTTTGATGCTTCACACTGTGTCCATTGTTCTGTGTTCCCTATCTCATCCCTGCTACTGCGCTTGCGTAGGTATGCTGGCTGTAACGTGGGAGCTTCTTCCCTGCCGCTCGGTGTTATCACGGTGGCCTTGAATGTAGGCTTTGGGCTATTCTTAAGTCTATGAGAATTTTCCAGTCCTGTGAAGCCGAGGGGAGGAGAGAGTCGTCTCCCGCCCATTAAGTAACTCTCCCGCTGGGAGTTTCCCGCGCGCGCGCTTGCAGATCATTTGTTAGTCGCTTTTTGTATCACACTATAACCATGCCTGAGCTGCTTGTCCCGCCATTCCTGACAATAACCTTTCCACTGTGGGTTTTAGCACTGTATTCCAATAAAGCCCTTCTTACTCCTAAGAATGCTTGGATCTACTTGCTTTTGAACCTGACATAAACACCATAACTGGGTACACGCTACCAGAGAGTCCCCAACTGGTCCTACTAAACCGTTGGCAGGGGTTAAGCATTCCCAAGATACGATGTGAGCAATGTTCCCACTAAGCTGTGAAGTCTTGTGAGCAAAAATTCTATTTTGTGGGCTACTGGCATTAAAGATGTGAGCGAATGATTTGGCTACTGCATGAATTAGTTTGCTCTGGAGCCCTCCTTCCTGAGCTAAGACAAAAATGTGTGAGCCGGAGGCTAAAAAACTGTGAGCTAGCTCACACTCACTCAGCTTAGAGGGGACATTGGATGTGAGCTCATCTCGATACTAATACGGGCCACAAAGAATGTTATAGCCACAAATTTGAAGATGCCAAACTCCCCTTCAATAGAAAGCCTAGTATTCTAAAATCTGGGATTATTCCATTATGGACAAAATAACCGAAGACATTAGGAGATCAGAAAACCCCTTGGGTACTTCAAATTACCTGGAGAAATGGTACCCTTTTTTGGGAAAAAATGTTGTTTTGATCGAGAAAACCCGAATTCTTTGGAAAACAACAGAAATGGTCGATTCATAGCCCTGTTGTAATAAAAGAAATAATACCACCGAGAACTATATATTGACAAAACTCAGTGCGACGCAGTGAAAATTGGTTGTTTAATTTTGTTCTGCTCTTATTGTATTGTTGTATTTGCTGAAATGATTAATAAAACTTTAAACCAGAACCACAGGTGGAAGAAGCAGATTCTGCGTTCCGGCATCACAGTGGCTGAGTTCAGACTGGCAGTTTGCAGCGGGAGCCAGTCGTGGCAAAAAAGCCCCGGAATAAACTTTTTCGGGTTTTCCCAGTCACACGGGGCCAACACATGCGGGAGCATACCAGCATTCAGACTGCTGGCCCGGAGGCGCGACTGTAAACAGCTTTTTCCTCTATGTGTGTATGGCTGCATGGGCGCATATGCGCTCATGCGCATAAGTGCATGTGGCCGATTTGGGGTGAACCCCATTGCGCTGGCACCGCATTGGGCAGCAGAGGGGAGCACAGCCAATTCGATTGCTGCTACCTTATGCGCGGAAACATCCAGGGCACACTATAGAAGCAGGTTGCTCCCAGCTTTTCGGCTTTGCGTTCACACTTCCGGGAAGTGGAATAACACAGGATAAAGTTGCTCTCCAGGATTTGCTACCACTTTTGTCAGGTATCTTTTTAACGGGGGAGCGAAGCGGAACAGCACGGGTTGCCTACGGGTGGGGAACACCAGGCAGATGTGCCTGTGTGAACACCTCCTTTAATCCGCTTAAGAACATAAGAACATAAGAGAAGCCAATGTTGGATCAGGCCAATGGCCCATCTAGTCCAACACTCTGTCACACAGCGGCCAAAATATACCAGGTGCCATCAGGAGGTCCAGCAATGGGGCCAGGACACCAGAAGCCCTCCCACTGCTGCCCCCTCCAGCACCAAGAATAGAGGGCATCACCTGCCCCAGACTGAGAGTTCCCATCTATACCCTGTATATACCACTTGGGAAACGTGGCTGAAAAGTGGCTATAGCAGGGCAAATTGCCAGTTTGAACGCAGCCAGTGTGTAGCCTGTCTGTTGAAACTCGACTCCGAGAAGTGGGTCAGTGTGGATTCCACCAGGGGGCCGCCTTTGATTCTTGGCCAAAGGAGGAAACCAGTCATAATGGCCAAGATGCAGCATCAACTCAGGATGTTCTGCCTGACCCCCCAGGGAGCAGGGTCGGGAAATCCCTAGAGATTTGGGAGGGCGGAGCCTGGGGAGGGCAAAATTGGGGAAAGGGAGGGGCCTCAGCAGGCCATCCTGCCTTCGAGTCCACCGTCCAAAGCAGACGTTTTCTCCATGGGAACTGATCTCTGTGGCCTGGAGGTTGGCCTGGAGGTTGGCAACAATACCAGGGAGGAAGGCTTCCAGACTCGGTTCGCTCCCTCATTCCAGCAAGAGGAAGAGTTTGCCTCCGGTGAGAGCTCACCGCCACAGCTGTGCCTGACCAACTAGCTGCCTGCTGTTGCTCAGCAGGTGCAAATACAACTCACTGCAGGGACTCTCCAAGCCCACTGTGCTGGGATCTGTCCCCGGGAGGAAGACAGGGGGTGGGGGATTGAAGAAGAAGAAGAGATTGGATTTATACCCCGCCCTTCACTACCCAAAGGTGTCTCAGAGCGCCTTACAAACTCCCTTCCTTCCCCTCCCCACAACAGACACCCTATGAGGGAGGTGGGGCTGAGAGAGCTCTTGACAGAAACTGTTCTTTTTCAAGGACAGCTCTTATCAGAACTATGGCTTGCCCAAGGTCATCCAGCAGCTGCGAGTGGAGGAGTGGGGGAATCAAACCCAGTTCTCCCAGATTAGAGTTCATGCACTTAACCACTACACCAAACTGGCTCTCTATTGCGAGGAAGAAGAAGAGGAGGAGATTGGATTTATACCCCACCCTTCACTACCCAAAGGAGTCTCAGAGCGGCTGACAAACTCCTTTCCCTTCCCCTCCCCACAACAGAAACCCTGTGAGGTAGGCGGGGCTGAGAAAGCTCTTGACAGAAACTGCTCTTTTTCAAGGACAGCTCTTATCAGGACTATGGCTTGCCCAAGGTCATCCAGCAGCTGCGAGTGGAGGAGTGGGGAATCAAACTCTCCCAGATTAGAGTCCGGGCACTTAACCACTACATCAAACTGGCTACACCAAACTGAGTTTGGGCTTCCTTGGTTTGAAACATTGTTGTGGGCAGTGAAGAGCCGCGCAGGAACTACTCGTGAGTAGATCCACAGACGGGAAAGAGCTGCCACCTGTCATTTCACATCACTTCTTGCTTTGCAACAGAGCTAAGGGCTTGCTGTGGGTTGGTTTATTTACTTCATTTATATTCTCCCCAGTGGAGAATCTTTCTCTTCTCCTCCATTTTGGGGCGAGAGCCAGTTTGGTGTAGTGGTTAAGAGTGGGGGACTCTTAATCTGGGAGAACTGGGTTTGATTCCCCGCTCCTCCTCCACACGCAGCCAGCTGGGCGACCTTGGGTCAGTCGCAAGTTCTCTCGGAGCCGTTCTCTCAGGAGCAGTCCTCGAAAAGAGCTCTCTCTCTCTCTCAGCCCCGCCTACCTCACGGGGTGTCCCTCTAAGCCGAGTCAGCGTGAGCTACCTCACAGTTTTTTAGCCTCCGGCCCACACGTTTTTGTCTTCGCTCGGGAAGGGCGGCACCAGAGCAAACTAACTGATGCAGCAGCCAAATCGTTTCGCTCACAATTCTAATGCCAGTAGCTTACAAACTCCTGCCAACCTAGCAGTTTGAAAGCAAGAAATTGCAAGTAGATAAATAGGTACCACTCCAGTGGGAAGGTAACAGCATTCTGTGCGCCTTGGTGTTTAGTCATGCCGGCCACATGACCATGGAAACGTCTTTGGACAGCGCTGGCTCTTCGGCTTTGAAACAGAGATGAGCACTGCAAGCCTAGAGTCGGATTCGACTGGCTTTCGAGCAAGGGAACCTTTACCTTAACCTTTAGCTTACAAAGCAGAATTTTTGCTCACAAGACGGCACAGCTTAGAGGGAGCATTGGTGGGAAGGGGAAGGGGAAGGAGGTTGTGAGCCGCTCTGAGACTCCGAGGGAAGGGCGGGGGATAAATCCAATCTCTTCCTCCACTTCCTCTCCCTTTTCCTCCCCCCAAAACAAACCATAGAGTTGTGCTGATGTGCCCTTAAATATAACCCAACATCCTCTCTTTCGGAATCCTCCCCAAGCCCACATCTCCTTTGACACAAGAACTGGAAAGGAGAGAGCCCCTGGGCTAAAAGGACAACCCCCACGCAGGCTTGCCAGCCTCCAGGTGGGACCTGGAGAATTCCTAGAATTATATTTATTTATTTATTTAATTTATATTCTGCCCTCCCTGCCTGGGCAGGCTTAGCGTGGATTACAGGCTATATAAATATATATATATATATTCAAACAGCAAAATGAGTTAAAACGTAGTATTCAATCACTAAAACGCAACATATAAAATCATATGGAAATTATAGATGTGGAAAAGCAAGGTGAATGGCTCGAACCTTTTTTGATCGTCTGGGCCAAGTTTTTTGGGATTTAAAATAGAGGTAGTGTCAGGAAAGAAAAACAGAAAAAGCAGAGACATCACCTTGCCAACAAAAGTCTGCATGGTCAAAGCAATGGTATTCCCCGTAGTAATGTATGGCTGCAAGAGTTGGACTGTAAGGAAGGCCGAGCGCCGAAGAATAGATTCTTTTGAACTGTGGTGCTGGAGAAGACTCTTGAGAGTCCCTTGGACTGCAAGGAGATCAAATCAGTCAATCCTAAAAGAAATCAGCCCTGACCGTTCCCTGGAAGGCCAGATCCTGAAGCTGAAGCTCAAATACTTTGGCCACCAAATGAGAAGGGAGCATTCACTGGAGAAGACCCTGATGCTGGGAAAGATTGAAGGTCAAAGAAGAAGGGGACGGCAAAGGATGAGATGGTTAGACAGTGTCATCGATGCAACGAACATGAAATTGAGCAAACTTCAGTGGACAGCGGAAGACAGGAGGGCCTGGCGTAATCTGGTCCATGGGGTCGCGAAGAGTCGGATTCGACTGTGTGACTGAATAACAAAAGTGTCAAGAATACCTCACCAGGCATGAAGGCCTACAGATATAGTGTGATGCATAAGCTCAACTAGCGCACGTGGGGAATTCTCCCGGCGGGAGGTTACATAATAAACGGGGAGAAGCCCGCCCCCTTCCACTATCCCAAGGCAAGAATATTTCCACCAGCTGGGAAGACATGCCTGTGCCTCTTGTTCAAGGACACTAAGATAGCAGTTGGCAGCAGAGCTTTCTCCTACAGGTTTCAGCAAAGCAATCTATGTGCATGTGTGCCAGCTAATTAAAACAAACAATGAAGACAGTGTCTGGCGCAAGACAAGAGAAATATGGCAGTTCATCTGACAGGTAGATCAGCGGCCAAGGGTATGGGAAAGAAATACAAAGTCAAATAGCCCTACGTTATATAAGGTGGAGATTATATAAGGTGTGAGACAGGATGCAGGACTAGATGGACGACTGGTCTGATCCAGCAGGGCTCTTCTGATGTTCTTACGAATCAGACCCTTGGCCCATCAAGGCCAGTATTGTCTACTCTGACTGGCAGCAGCCCTCCAGCAGAGGTCTTTCACATCATCCTACCACTTGGTCTTTTAAACTGGAGATGCCCACGGGGGATTGAACCACGGAACCACGCCCCTATCCCTCTGCATGGGCTGTCCCTTTGCTCTTTCCACAGTGGGGTGGCAGTGATGGTGGCCATGATGGGAAGAGATCTCATTCAGGCAACCAGCCGCGCTCCTGAGAGACACCATTAGTCGTGTGCCGAGCAGGGCGATCGGAGAGCAGTCCCAGGTCGGGTGGGGGGGGGGGGAGTTGCATTGCAAGCATGATGCGATGCACAGGAGAAGCACCGGGGGTAGCATTTAATGGTCACTGTGGGGGAAAGCAAAGGTAAGGGCTTTTTGCTCCCCTTCCTTGAAGGGAACATTATCTAAAAGGAGCATCTCTCTGAAATGCTGAAACGCGGCCGAGTAATGACACAAGAGCAGGAGCTGGGCATTAAAAATTCATGCCGAGGAAGATTAAAACTTTCTCTCCCCCCCCTCAGTCCTGTCATGGCACCAAGCAAATGTAAACAAATGAAGGCTTTGGGGGGGGGGGCGGGGGAGGAAGAGACCTGCATTGCGGTCTCTGCCGTCGCGGGGACAGCGCGAGTGCCCATCGATGGAGCTGCGAGTCCCCAGTTGTGCTGGAAAGCGTACAGAAGGGCCCGCAACGATGGATGTTGTCATCCTGCTTGTAGGCAAATAAAAGAAAGGCGTGTCCTTTGTTCTCAAATGGGGTGGAAGCCTGGTTGGCTTCTTTGTTCGAAGTCATCTAGTTGGGATTTGGGGAGGATGAACTGACGACTGCTTCTGCCCGTGTGCTTGACGATTAACCCCCACAGAGCTGCCTTCTACTGAGTCAGACCACTGGTTCATCGAGGTCACTATTGTCTACTCTGACTGGCAGCAGCTCTCCACAGTTTCAGGCAGAGGAACTTTTGGTCTGGGGGCAAGTGATGCTCTGTATTCTTGGTGCTTGTGGGGATCAACAGTGGGAGGGCTTCTAGTGTCCTGGCCCCACTGCTGGACCTCCTGATGGCACCTGATATTTTTGGCCACTGTGTGACATGGAGTGTTGGACTGGATGGGCCATTGGCCTGATCCAGCATTGGCTTCTCTTATGTTCTTAGGTCTGGGGCAAGTGATGCTCTGTCTTCTTGGTGCTTGGTGGGGCAACAGTGGGAGGGCTTTTACTGTTCTGGCCCCACTGGTGGACCTCTTGAAGGCACCTGGTATTTTTGGCCATAGTGTGATAGAGTGTTGCAGGATGGGCCATCGGCCTGATCCAACATTGGCTTCTCTTACGTTCTTAGGTCTGGGGCAAGTGATGCTCTGTCTTCTTGGGGCTTGGGGGTGGGGAAACAATGGGAGGGCTTCTAGTGTCCTGGCCCCACTGGTGGACCTCCTGATGGCCCCGGGTATTTTTGGCCACTGTGTGACACAGAGTGTTGGACTAGGTGGTCCATCAGCCTGATCCAACATTGGCTTCTCTTATGTTCTTATGCCAGGGACTGAATGCATGCTAAGCAGAGGCTCTTCCACTGAACCACAGACCTTCCCCCCTAATCAAGCTGCCTTCTGCTGTGGAGGAGGAGGTATCTTTGAATGTCCTGTATTGTGCAGGGGGTTGGACTAGATGACCCTGGGGGTACCTTCCAACCCTATGATTCTATGAATCCAGACCGTCAGTCCATCAAGGTCAGTAGTGTCTGTTCAGACTGCTAGTGGCTTTCCAGGGTCTCAGGTGGAGGTCTTTTCACATCACCTGCAGCCCAATCCTTAACTGGAGATGCCGGGGATCGAACCGGGGTGAAAAGCACTGAGGCCGGAGACTCAGCGTAGTGAATCAGCTCTTGTTTATTGGATTACATCAGGAACAAAAGATAAACTGGCCGGGCAGTGACCGGCTTATATGTGTGTCCCACACCACACCCACACCCACACCCATCACTCGTGATTGGCCTTATTTACAAGTCAACACTTCAATAGGTCTACTTTCGGATCTGGGTGAGCCCATAGCTGCGCCTTCGGATCCAAAGTGGCTATTGTCTTAGAAATGAAGGTCTGAGGCTTGTTGGGCTAGAATGATAAAAGGGTTGGAACACCTTCCCTATGAAGAAAGGTTAAAACGCTTGGGGCTCTTTAGGTTGGAGAAACGACGGCTGAGGGGTGACATGATCGAGGTTTATAAGATTATGAATGGGATTGAGCAGGTTGAGAAAGAAGTACTTTTCTCCCTTTCTCACAAGACAAGAACTCGTGGGCACTCCATGAAATTGCTGAGCAGTCAGGTTAGAACAGATAAAAGGAAGTCCTTCTTCACCCAAAGAGTGATTAACATATGGAATTCACTGCCACAGGAGGTGGTGGCAGCTACAAGCATGGACAGTTTCAAGAAGGAATTAGATAAACATATGGAGCAGGAGTCCATCAGTGGCTATTAGCCACAGGGTATAGATGGGAACTCTCAGTCTGGGGCAAGTGATGCTGGGGCAAGTGATGCTGGGGCAAGTGATGCTGAAGAATATCGGAGGGTACAGAATTAAGAACCCAAAGGTTAAGAAAATCTGAGGGTATGGGCTCAATAATTCTGTCAGTCAAGTTAAAAACATTGAATAGAGAAGGAGAAAGAGGAGGAGAAGGAGGAGGAGGAGATTGGATTTATACCCCGCCCTTCGCTCAGAGCGGCTTACAAACTCCCTTCCCTTCCCCTCCCCACAACAGACACCCTGTGAAGTAGGTGAGGCTGAGAGAGCTCTCTGGAGAACTGCTCTTGAGAGAACAGCACTGAGAGAATTTGTAACTGGCCCAAGGTCACACCAGCAGCTGCATGTGGAGGAGTGGGGGAATCAAACCTGGTTCTCCCAGATTAGAGTCCATGCACTTAACCACTACACCAAACTGGAGGAGGAAGGGGAGGAGGAGGAGGAGGAGGAGGAGATTGGATTTATACCCCGCCCTTCACTCAGAGCGGCTTACCATCTCCTTTCCCTTCCCCTCCCCACAACAGACACTCTGTGAGGTAGGTGGGATTGAGAGAGCTCTTTCAAGGACTGCTCCTGAGAGAACAGCTCTGAGAGAACTTGTGACTGACCCAAGGTCACGCCAGCAGCTGCATGCGGAGGTGTGGGGAATCAAACCCGGTTCTCCCAGATTAGAGTCCGTGCTCCTAACCACTGCATCAAACTGGCTCTCCATTATATGGCAATACACAAAAATATACAACATATCCATCAGGGTCAACAACAGTGATTTTTCGCGGTCACAGTACAATTTGGTGGCTGTCACCAGGGCCAAGATTTGCAATAAATAAATGTATATTTTTGTGTATCTGTCAATATTTAATCCTTTTGGACTTGGCCAATGGAATGATTGGGTAGTGGTTAAGTGTGCGGTCTCTAATCTGGGAGAACCGGGTTTGATTCCCCTCTCCTCCACTTACAGCTGGTGGATGACCTTGGGCGAGCCATAGCTCTGGCATAGCTGTCCTTGAAAAAGGGATAGGGATGGGGACATTTCTGTCAGAGCTCTCTCAGCCCCACCGACCTCACCAGGGTGTCTGGAGAGTCACTAGCCGTCTGAATACCTTCAGATCGTCTTAACTTTTAGATTCTTAATTCAATTCAGTTTGGGCTAAGTCCCCGCCCCAACCCCCTTTCTCATTTTCAGCGCGTTGGATCGGCCAGTTGGAGAACTTGGTGGACAAATCTCCAACAGCCCGTCTCTGATCCTAAACGGCCGAACGATGACCCTTCTTTAAAAAACCCAAATGGGCATCTGGAGTTCACTGTCGTTTCTCCCAATGCTTCCTGGAGAAAAATGAGACTCAGGCGTCCCCAAGCCCCTGGGGAAAGATTCCCCGGCTCACCTTGGCGACTTCTGCTCAAGCGATTCGACCTCTCCGTCGATGGATTGCTAACAATTAAGTGTCGTTTCTCTCTGCTTTCTCTCTTCCTCTCTTGTTACACCAAAGTGCCATGCCAGGCAGAGGCAGAGGGTAGGCGCCTCCGGGGAGACCTTGGCACCTTCCGGCTGGTGACCTCCAAGCAACTGCTCAGAGACGATCCTCTTGGATATTGTCACTCTGCGTGCAAGAGGATCTGGGCGGATCTCTCACTCGGGCATGCTCGGCAGTTGGCCCCAACCCTTTCATTGCTTAGAATTGAAGTTTGAGTCCAGCCAGGCACCTTGAAGACCAACAAAGTTTGATTGGGGGCGTAAGCTTTCGTGTGCACTCGCCCTTCACCCAAAGAGTGATTAACACATGGAACTCACTGCCACAGGAGGTGGTGGCAGCTGCAAGCATGGACAGTTTCAAGAGGGAATTAGATAAACATCTGGAGCAGAAGTCCATCGGTGGCTATTAGCCACAGGGTATAGGCAGGAACTCTCAGTCTGGGGCAAATGATGCTCTGTATTCTTGGTGATGGAGGGGTCAACAGTGGGAGGGCTTCTGGTGCCCTGGCCCCACTGCTGGACCTCCTGATGGCATCTGGTATATTTTGGCCGCTGTGTGACACAGAGTGTTGGACTGGATGGGCCATGGGCCTGATCCAACATTGGCTCCTCCTATGTTCTTATATCTGGGGAAGGGATGCTCTGTATTCTTGGTGCTGGGTGGGGGGACAGTGGGGGCGGCTTCTAGTGTGCTGGCCCCACTGCTGGACCTCCTGATGGCACCTGGTATATTTTGGCCACTGTGTGATACAGAGTGTTGGACTGGATGGGCCATTGGCCTGATCCAACATTGGCTTCTCTTATGTTCTTATGTTCATCTTGGTATCTGATGGAGCGTGCCTGCACATGAAAGCTTATACCCAGAATTAAACCCTGTTGGACTTCAAGGTGCCACGGGACTCAAACTCTGTTCTGTCGCTTCAGACCAACATGGCTACCCATCTGAGTCTATTGGTTAGATGTTGAGCCTACTTGGCCATTGCTTGCTTTCTGTTTCATCTTATATAGGACCTGTCATAGTTGTTGTCATTGTCTTCTTCTTCTTCTTCTTCTTCTTCTTCTTCTTCTTCTTCTTCTTCTTCTTCTTCTTCTTCTTCTTCTTCTTCTTCTTCTTCTTCTTCTTCTTCTTCTTCTTCTCTCTCCTCCTCCTTCTTCTTCTTCTCCTCCTCCTTCTCCTCCTCCTTCTCCTTCTCCTTCTCCTCCTCCTCCTCCTTCTCCTCCTCCTTCTCCTTCTCCTCCTCCTTCTCCTTCTCCTTCTCCTCCTCCTTCTCCTTCTCCTTCTCCTCCTCCTTCTCCTTCTCCTTCTCCTTCTCCTTCTCCTTCTCCTTCTCCTTCTCCTTCTCCTTCTCCTTCTCCTTCTCCTTCTTCTTCTTCTTCTTCTTCTTCTTCTTCTTCTTCTTCTTCTTCTTCTTCTTCTTCTTCTTTATTAGCCACAAGGTATAGATAGGGACTCTGGGGCAAGTGAGGCTCTGTATTCAACAGTGGGAGGGCTTCTAGTGTCCTGGCCCCACTGCCGAACCTCCTGATGGCCCCTGGTATTTTTGGCCACTGCGTGACAGAGTGTTGGACTGGATGGGCCACTGGCCTGATCCAACACTGGCTTCTCTTATGTTCTTAAAGAACTTGTAACTGACCCAGGGTCACCTCCTTATGGCCCCTGGTATTTTTGGCCGCTGTGTGACAGAGTGTTGGACTGGATGGGCCATTGGCCTGATCCAACACTGGCTTCTCTTATGTTCTGATGTTCTTACCCTGCCTTTCACTGCCTGAAGGAGTCTCCGAGAGGCTTACAAACTCCTTTTCCTTCCCCTCCCCGCAACAGACACGCTGTGAGGTAGGTGGGGTCGAGAGAGCTCTTTCGAGGACTGCCCTTGAGAGAACAACTCTGAGAGAACTTGTGATTGACCCAAGGTCACACCAGCCGCTGCATGTGGAGGAGTGGGGAACCAAACCCAGTTCTCCCAGCTTAGAGTCCGTGCTCCTAACCACTCCACAAAACTCGCAGCTTCATGTGTGTTCACGTGAGTCTTCTGAAGGGATAGGGATGGGGACGCGGAAAATGTTCTTCCAGCTGAGTTTTGTCTAGGGTGGTTGAATGTGGCCTCATTTGGAATCATGTGTACCGTTCTGGTCACCGTATCTCCACAGGGACATTGCAGAGTTAGGAAAAGGACAGAGGGCAGCAACCGAGATGATTCAAGGGTTGGAGCACCTTCCCCGGGAGGAAAGGCTGAAGAGTCTGGGATGACAAAGGGGGTCATGATAGAGGTTTATCAAAAGATGCATGAGGTGGAGAGAGTTGACAAAGGGAACAATTTTTCTCCTTCTCCCAAAAGACTAGACGTCGAAGGCCTCCAATGAAGCCGACGGGCAGTAGGTTCAGGACGGACGAAAGGAAAGACTACTTTACGCTGAAGGAGATTCAAGGGCGGAATTTGCTGCCAGAGGATGTAGCGAAGGCCACTGGAATAAACAGCTTTAAAGGGGAGGATTAGGTAGATCCACGGAGGATAAGTCTATCAAAGGCTACCAGCCGTGGTGGCTGAGGGAAACCTCCGCATTCAGAGGCACTGATCCTCTGAATCCCAGACCCAGGAGGAAGCATTGGGGGAGGGACTCTGACTCTCTGCCCTGTGGTTGTCCCTCCAGAGGAACTGGCTGGCCACTGTGTGAGAGACAGGATGCTGGACTAGAGGGAACTGATTGGCCACTGTGTGAGGCAGGATGCTGGACTAGATGGACCCTCTTCACTGGTCTGACCCAGCAGGGCTCTTCTGATGTTCTTCTCAGGGGAAGGCCTCGGCCTCTCTGCCCTGTTGTTGTCCCTCCAGAAGAACTGGTTGGCCACTGTGTTAGACAGGATGCTGGACTAGATGGACTGATCCCTGGTCTGATCCAGCAGGGCTCTTCTGAGGTTCTTCTTAGGGGAAGGCCTCGGCCTCCATGCCCCGTTATTGGCCCTCCAGAGGCACTGGCTGGCCAGTGTCTGAGACAAGGTGCTGGTCTAGATGGACCCTCCGTGGTCTGATCCAGCAGGGCTCTTCTGATGTTCTTACAAAGCCTCGGCTTCTCTGCCCTGTTGTTGGCCCTCCAGAGGAACTGGCTGGCCACTGTGTGAGGCAGGATGCTGGATTAGATCGACCACCGGTCTGATCCAGCAGGGCTCTTCTTAGTTCTTATGTTCTTAATGTTCCTTTTTGGCCTTTCCACAAGAGATTCTCTGCACCAAGATCATCTTTACGGGGGTGGGGAGGGGGAGCTCTGAATTATTTCTAGCCACATTTGGGAAGACCTGTCCGGCCGATGTTGTGGGGTCCAGGGCAGATGCGAGCACACCCCACTAAGCAGAGGCAGATTGACAGGCATCCGGGTGGTCTGGAGTGTGAGGGAATTTACACCAGGACCCTATGAAGTTCCATGGTGGAGCTCAGTATTTCTATACCAGTCCAGACTCAACCGGTAGCCCAGTCCAAACGGCCCCACTTGGATGGAGCCCTGGTATGAGCCGTGCATCTCCAGGGCAGCCTCACCAGACACGCAACAGGTGAGGGAGAAGTTCCAGGCCAGACTGGAAAATGCATCGGACATTTCTCAACCCCCCCCCCAACTCCCCGGCAAAGCCGTGCAGGTTGGAGGCCTGGCGACGTCAATCATTCATCCGAGATTGCTGGGCTGACAATTCCAAAAAGTGTATTTGAAAAAAAACACACCACGCAGCAGCCACCCACCCTACACAGCCGACAACATTAAGGGCTTTAATAATTCAAGGGGCTCTTAACTATGGCCAGCATATTTAAGTTATTGGATTGTTTAAATTACTGAGCTGTTTAAAATATATGTTGAAATAAGTTCAAAAATGAGTGATAGTTTCGGGCCTGACAACCTACTTCGTCTTGGTCTGTCTCGGTCCTCGAGACAGGAACAGGCTGAGACGAGGAAATCTCCTTGCCTGGACAGAAGAAGAGCGGGATTTATACCCCACGCTTCGCTCAGAGAGGCTTACGACCTCCTCCCCTTCCTCTACCCGCAGCAGACATTCTGTGAGGTAGGTGGGGCTGAGAGAGCTCTGAGAGAACTGTGATTGGCCCGAGGTCACCCAGTTGGCTGCATGTGGAGGCGTGGGGGATCAAACCCGGTTCTCTGGATCAGAGTCCGTTGCTTTTAACCACGACACCAAACTGGCTCATGGGATCCCTGGGATTCCCAATAGGACCCCACAGCAGGGTTGCCAGCTTTTGGTTGGGTAGATTTTGGGGGCGGAGTCTGGGGAGGGCGGAGCCGGGGAGAGAAGGGGAGGGACGTCCACCATTTACACTGGCACAGAGACCCCCTTCCGAAGCAACCATATTTTCTCCAAGTGAACTGATCTCTGTTGCCCAGAGGTCAGTTGTCACAGAAGAAGAGAAGAGGAGGTTGGATTTATACCCCGCCCTTCACGACCTGTTGTGTCCGCAGAGACTCACCAGCCTTAGTCGGAACAAAAGGACACAGGATCCTAGGCCCACCAACAGGATCCCTGGAGTGAATCCAAACCCACCAGTAGTAGACGGGAGGCGGACTAGGAAGGGGTTTGGGGACCCGTAAAGTCAGGACGGGTGGGCTAGTATTGTTGTTGTGTACATGTGCCAATACACTGGGCTGATCCTGCCTCACTGAGTCTTCCTGCAACGAACCCAGTATACAACATTACCCGAAGGAGTTTCAGAGTGGTTTACAATCTCCTTTCCCTTCCCCTCCCCGCAACAGACACCCTGTGAGGTCGGTGAGGCTGAGAGCAGTTGGGTTAGAACAGATAAAAGGAAGTCCTTCTTCACCCAAAAAGTGATTAACCCATGGAATTCACTGCCACAGGAGGTGGTGGCAGCTACAAGCATGGATGGCTTCAAGGGGGAACTGGATAAACATATGGAGCAGAGGTCCATCAGAGGCTATTAGCCACAAGGTATAGATAGGGACTCTCGGTCTGGGGCAGATGATGCACTCTGTTCTTGGTGCTGGACGGGGGGCAGCAGTGGGAGGGCTTCTGGTGTCCTGGCCCCACTGCTGGACCTCCTGATGGCCCCTGGTATATTTTGGCCACTGTGTGACAGAGTGTCGGACTGGATGGGCCATTGGCCTGATTCAACATTGGCTTCTCTGATGTTCTTATGAGAGAGCTGTGACAGAAATTGCTCTTTCAAGAACAGCTCTGAAAGAATTTATGACTGCCCCAAGGTCACACCAGCAGCTACACATGGAGGAGGAGTGGGGAATCAAACCTGGTTCTCCCAGATTACAGTCCGCGCTCCTAACCACTACACCAAGCTGGCAGGGCTGAGAGAGCTCTTTCGAGGACTGCCCTTGAGAGATCGGCTCTGAGAGAACTTGTGACTGACCCAAGGTCACACCAGCAGCCGCATGTGGAGGAGTAACCACTACAACAAACGAGCAGGAGATCTCCAGCCACCACCTAGAAGTTGGGAACCCTATGGCAGACCCAGCATGCACTCGGACAGGAAATATTTCCCGACCCCGCTGATCGACTCTGTCGTTGTTGTCGCCGCCGAGAAGCCCTCCGGCCTGGGAAGCCGATTAAATGAAATTATAATCAGGCTCCGTCTCTCTCCCCGGCCCCGACAATTTCATTACTCACCATAATCAGATCCTCTCCCTCATTCCTCAGGCACGACCTGACAAGCGGCTCCATATTTCACCGTAAAAGTTGCACGCAAAACCCATGTCGCTGGGAATTAATTTTTGTAAGACAATGTTTATATTAACCATTCACTTATTGACTTCTGTTGCCCGAGTCAATGCCGAAATTTATGGTCCCTCGCGGGACCCGCATTGACCTCGGCTTCCTCGCATGTCAATATTACTGTCTTGGCTCAATAAATTTAGACACTGACCTCCGGAGAAGCCGATAGCATCTGCATATGCTTAGAGTGCGCGAAGGTGAGGTGCTCACCTGGGTGGCGTTGTTGGGAAAGGGGGCAGGATCCGGCGCCAGAGGCTCAGAGCCAGAATGGACTGGGAACTTGGAGCCAAAGCGGCAGGCGGATCACTCTGGCGGGTCTTAAATTCTGGGTCCTCTTCCATCCCTTCACACCTTTCGAAGAAGAAGGGAAGAGAAGAGATTGGATTTATACCCCGCCCTTCACTACCCAAGGGAGTCTCAGAGTGGCTTACAAACTCCCTTCCCTTCCCCTCCCCACAACAGACACCCCCTGTGAGGTAGAATAAGAAGAGATTGGATTTCTACCCCGCCCTTCACTACCCAAGGGAGTCTCAGAGCGGCTTACAAACTCCCTTCCCT
>JAPDNY010000145.1:0-20000 GCA_029375565.1 Gekko gecko | reverse complement strand
AGCTGGAACTAGAGACGGGAGCTCACTCCGCCATGCGGCACCCGGGTCTCGAACTGCTGAACTACCGACCTGCCACAGCCTACAGTTCAGCGTCTTTAACCACTTGAGCCACCACAGCTCCTGAATTCTCCCCTGAACGGCCATAAATCTGTGCAGAAGGTACCATAAAATCCAATGATCAAAGAAAGCGAAAGCAGCATGCAACGCAGAGGGGAATTTGCGCTTTGTAAAGCAACGGAGGGAAAACTAGAAGAAGAAGAGATTGGATTTATTGCACTGTGTCTTGCAATGAAAAATAAGACAACACCAACCCATAAAATGCGTTTTCCGTTGTAATTGAATATCGTGACCGATGGGAAAAAGAAACAGCACATTATGAGAGCTTCCATTTCCAGAGACAGTTCAGACATGACACAAACACGCTGGCAGGAGGCGGCTGTCCATCCTCTCGCCCTGCCCCAGGAAAACAGGGCCCCCCAACACGGTGGACATGGGTCCCATGATGGCTGCCCACACTTTCCCCGGTTCCTGTCAAGTATTTGGAGCCAGTTTGGTATAGTGGTTAGGAGCGTGGGTTCTAATCTGGGAGGACTGGGTTTGATTCATGCAGCTGCTGGTGTGGCCTTGAGTCAGTCACAAGTTCTCTTAGAGCTGTTCTCTCAGGAGGAGTCCTCGAAAGAGCTCTCTCAGCCCCACTGACCTCACAGGGTGTCTGTTGTGGGGAGGGGAAGGGAGAGGAGTTTGTAAGCCATTCTGAGACTCCTTTGGGTAGTGAAGGGCGGGGTATAAATCCAATCTCCTTCTTCTTCTTCTTCTGTCAGACCTATGTCAAGGGCAGTTCTAGAAAGAGCTCTCTCAGCCCCACCGACCTCACAGGGTGTCTGTTGTGGCAAGGGGAAGGGAAAGGAGACTGTAAGCCACTCTGAGACTCCTTTGGGTAGTGAAGGGCTGAGTATAAATCTAATCTCCTCCTCCTCCTCCTCCTCTTTCTTCTTCTTCTCCTCCTCCTCCTTCTCCTCTTCTTCTTCTTCTTCTTCTTCTTTCTTCTTCTCCTCCTCCTCCTCCTCTTCTTCTTCTTCTTCTTCTTCTCCTCCTCCTCCTCCCTCCTCCTCTTCTTCTTTCTTCTTCTTCTTCTTTCTTCTTCTTCTTCCTCTCCTCCTCTTCCTCCTCTTCTTCTTCCTCCTCCTCCTCCTCCTCCTCCTCCTCCTCCTTCTTCTTCTTCTTTCTTCTTCTTCTTCTTCGTCACAGGTGTCTTTTGAATATTGCAGAGCATGTGAGGTTGCTTGTAATAGAATAATCTTTCTTTGCTGTCAAGTAATTCCTTTCCCACATCATCCCCTATTACAGAATCCACCAAAACAGTCCTAAACCGTAAATGTCAGCTCCTAAGTCCTAGACCTGGGGACTGCAATATGTCACCATTGAGTAAGAATGGTCCCTGCCATTCAATCAACTAAAAATTGGACTGATTAATGTACACGCATGAGCCTGCCTTACACTGAATCAGATCCTTGGTCCATCAAGGTCAGTATTGTCTACTGGCAGCCGCTCTCCGGGGTCTCAGGCGGAGGTCTTTCCCATCACCCACTGCCTGGTCCTTTTTAACTGGAGATGCCGGGGACTGGACCTGGGACCTTCTGCATGCCAAGCAGAGGATTTGCCACTGAGCCACAGCCCCTCTTTACAGCTCTCCAGGGTCTCAGGTAGAGAGGCCTTTCCCATCACTCACTACCTGGTTCTTTTTAACTGGAGATGCCAGGGACTGAACCTGGGACCTTCTACATGCCAAGCAGAGGATTTGCCACTGAACCACAGCCCCTCTTTACAGCTCTCCCGGGTCTCAGGCAGAGGTCTTTCCCATCACCTCCTGCTTGGTCCTTTTTAACTGGAGATGCCAGGGACTGAACCTGGGACCTTCTACATGCCAAGCAGAGGATCTGCCACTGAACCACAGTCCCTCTTTACAGCTCTTCAGGGTCTCAGGCAGAGGTCCTTCATATCGCCCCTGCCTGGTCCTTTTTAACTGGAGATGCCAGGGACTGAACCTGGGACCTTCTGCATGCCAAGCAGAGGCTCTGCCACTGAGCCACAGCCCCTCTTTACAGCTCTTCAGGGTCTCAGGCAGAGGTCTTTCCCATCACCTCCTGCCTGGTCCTTTTTAACTGGAGATGCCGGGGACTGAACCTGGGACCTTCTACATGCCAAGCAGAGGATCTGCCACTGAACCACAGTCCCTCTTTACAGCTCTTCAGGGTCTCAGGCAGAGGTCTTTCCCATCACCTCCTGCCTGGTCCTTTTTAACTGGAGATGCCGGGGACTGAACCTGGGACCTTCTGCATGCCAAGCAGATGTTCTACCAATGATCCAAGGCCCCTTCTTACAGCTCTCCAGGGTCTCGGGCAGAGGGCCTTCACATCACCTCCTGCCTGGTCCTTTTTCCCAAGGCCCCTTCTTACCTGGGACACTCCATCAGGGGGTTCACATCAGGGTTGAATCTGGACAACCGTATGTAAAAATAAACCTTTGGATATATTTGTATTCAGTAAAGCAAACTTCACTCCTATGCATCTTTTCATTCCATATTTATTGCTATTCACAGTGGAAAGGTTTTATTTGGGCAAAGTGTCTGTTCAGAATTTCTTCATAGTGAATCAAACCGTTGGTCCATCAGGATCACTATTGCCTACTCGGCATTGTCAAAGGCAGTCCTGTCTACTCAGTCTGGCAGTGTGTCAGGCTCCTTAGTCAGGTCATGCAATGCAGGGCTTCAATAGAGGAATCTGTTTATTGGTAAATCATAACTCAGGACACGTGTACACCTTGTGTCAGGAATGCCCGGGAACAGCAGGGCTCTCTAAATTATAGTGAAATCAAACAACCCCCTAAACGAGCTGAAGCCAATGAGTACAGTTCCTGCACGCGGGCAAAGCAAGCAGGCAAAACAGTCTAAAAGCTGCTGATTCCCAGCAGAGGAGTTCTGCAGCTGGAGATGTTACAAGGTCAGGAAAATGATAACATACAGACAGTAGAATAGTAATGGTCAGAGGCTGGTAGACTGAGAGGACTCCCCTCACATTCCAAGCCCGTGACAGGGCTACCTGACACAGTGGTTCTCCAGAACCTCAAGCTGAGGCTTTTCCCATCACCTCCAGCCTGATCCTTTTAACTGGAGATGCCAGGAATTGAACCTGGGACCTTCTGCATGCAAAGCGGAGGCTTTCCCCCTGAGCTACAGCCCCAGGATGCGGAAGCTGCATGTGTCCATGACACAAATGTGTACGTCTTCATAACCGTGCATCGCCTCTTTTCCAAACTAAAAATATGTTTGTAATTTTTCAGTTTGGTAAAGGTGTGAGATCCACTGCCAATTAATTCAGTCTTTTTTAAAAAAAAATCCAGGAAGGACCAATGAGAAGGTAAATGGGATTGAGCAGGCTGAGAAAGAAGTCCTTTTCTCCCTTTCTCACAAGACAAGAACTCCATGTGGGCACTCCATGAAATTGCTGAGCAGTCGGGTTAGAACGGATAAAAGGAAATACTTCTTCATCCAAAGAGTGATTAACACATGGAATTCACTGCCACAGGAGGTGGTGGCAGCTGCAAGCATGGACAGTTTCAAGAGGGAATTAGATAAACATATGGAGCAGAAGTCCATCAGTGGCTATTAGCCACAGGGTATAGATGGGAACTCTCAGTCTGGGGCAGGTGATGCACTCTAGTCTTGGTGCTGGAGGGGGAAGCAGTGGGAGGGCTTCTGGTGCCCTGGTCCCACTGCTGGACCTCCTGATGGCAACTGGAATATTTTGGCCGCTGTGTGACAGAGTGTTGGACTAGATGGGCCATTGGCCTGATTCAACATAGGCTTCTCTTATGTTCTTATGTTCTTAAGCTCCGCCATGAGTTACAAACTCAGTGCCAACAGACAAATTTAGAGTCCAGCGGCCCCTTTAGGACCAACAAAGTTTTATTCAAGGCATGGGCTTTCGTGTGCATGTCTACTTCTTCAGATACATTGGAACAGATGGGATTTCAACGTATTTGAAAAAGTGCGCATGCCCATGGACGCTTGTACCTTGAATAAAACTTGGTTGGTCTTAAAGGTGCCCCTGGACTCTAAATTACACTTTGTGAGTTACAGGCGTTACAGTCGTGAGCGAGCAATTTGGCTCCTGCGTCAGTTAATCTGCTCTCGAGCCATCCTTCCTGAGCCAAGACGAAAGTGTGTGAGCCGGAGGCTAAAAAACTGTGCGCTAGCTCACACTCACTCAGCTTAGAGGGAACACTGCTCTTCAGTACAGAAGAATCGCTCCCCAAAGCAGTGAGAAGAGAGGCCCGGTTGTCGGCATGCCTGAAGAGCATTGAGCACTTGGAAAGCAATGGGCCCATTGTGGACCGTCGTCCCCGCTTTGTTCCGCCAAGGAAACAGAGGCTGGCTGCCTTGAGCCTTGAGCCTGCTGCCCTCCTCACAGCCGCCACTAGGGGGCACCCCAACACCAGAGCTGGCCGCCGCCTTCCCTGGCCAAGAAGTCAATGGCCTCATTTGTCCGAGCTTTTCCCAGTCGATGGTCCTGACACGCCGCAGTCATCGCTCTGATTAAGATGCCACACTTGAGTTAGAGCATCCATTAAGATTTGATGAGTAATTGATCAGAGGATCAACAGGGATGCGGGCGGTGGGGCTGGGCGGGGGGCCGGGGCGGCCGCCGGCTCACTGCGCCAAATGAACCTTATTAGCAATGGAGAATCTCCCGCGCGGGAGCCTGTCCACATCGACGTTTGCTGCGCATGGAAGTGCATCCGCTGATGCAGCATGGTGGCAGCGGCTGTGATCCCAGAGCCGCCATGCCCAGGGGTTGACCTGGTCCTCCTGTGCGCATGGACAAGAGGCATGTCCAGTCTCTGGCCCGTGGCTTGTCTCGCTGCTTTGAAATGAACCTTATTAGCAATGGAGAATCTCCCGCGCGGGAGCCTGTCCACATCGACGTTCGCTGCGCGTGGAAGTGCATCCGCTGGTGCAGCATGGTGGCAGTGGCTGTGATCCCAGAGCCACCATATCCAGGGGTTGACCTGGGCCTCCTGTGTGCATGGACAAGAGGCATGTCCAGTCTCTGGCCAGTGGCTTGTCTCGCTGCTTTGAAATGAACCTTATTAGCAATGGAGAATCTCCCACGCGGGAGCCTGTCCACATCGACGTTCGCTGCATGTGGAAGTGCATCCGCTGGTGCAGCATGGTGGCAGTGGCTGTGATCCCAGAGCCACCATATCCAGGGGTTGACCTGGGCCTCCTGTGCGCATGGACAAGAGGCATGTCCAGTCTCTGGTCTGTGGCTTGTTTAGCTGCTTTGAAACAGAAGAAACTTGGAACGAATGCTGGATGAATTCCTTGGTGGACACAGGCCTGTCAATGGCCTGAACCCACCGGGCTTTTCTGTACTTCAGTGTGATACCTGGGGGAGTTGAAGACCAGGTCCAGATGACTTAACATTGTAAAGGATTGTTTTTATGTTGTTTTCACCTGTTTCACGTATTGGCATGTGCCCTATTTGTCAGCCGCCCTGAGCCCACTTGTGAAAGAAGTACTTTTCTCCCTTTCTCACAATACAAGAACTCGTGGGCACTCTATGAAATTGCTGAGCAGTCGGGTTAGAACAGATAAAAGGAAATACTTCTTCACAGAAAGAGTGATTCACACTTGGAATTCACTGCCACAGGAGGTGGTGGCAGCTGCAAGCATGGACAGTTTCAAGAGGGAATTGGATAAACATATGGAGCAGAAGTCCATCAGTGGCTATTAGCCACAGGGTATAGATGGGAACTCTCAGTCTGGGGCAGGTGATGCACTCTATTCTTGGTGCTGGAGGGGCAGCAGTGGGAGGGGCTTCTAGTGTCCTGGCCCCACTGCTGGACCTCCTGATGGCACCTGGTATATTTTGGCCGCTGTGTGACAGAGTGTTGGACTAGATGGGCCATTGACCTGATTCAACATTGGCTTCTCTTATGTTATGTTCTTATGTTCTTAAACTTGAACGAACGCCAGATGAATTCCTTGGTGGATGCAGGCCTGTCAGTGGCCTGAGCCCACTGGGCTTTTCTGTACTTCAGTGTGATACCTGGGGGAGTTGAAGAAGAGGTCCAGATGACTTAACATTGTAAAGGATTGTTTTTATATTGTTTTCACCTGTTTCATGTATCAGCATGTGCCCTATTTGTGAGCCGCCCGGAGCCCGCTTGTGGGGTGGGCGGGCTATAAATCGAATAAATAAGTAAATAAACAAATGATCCTCAAGGCACCCCTTTGCATTGGTCAACCGAGAGTAGGATCGGCCAAGAATTTTGCAGGCCTTTTCGGAATGAGTGGGACCTGTTGGTTCCTTTTCGAAATGGGTGGGACCTGTTGGTTCCTTTTCGAAATGAGTGGCGCCTTTTTGAAATCGGTGGGATCTGGGAGTTACGTACTGAGCCTAAGCCATTCCTCAAGCTGTAGCAGGAACGGGTTGAGCTTGCTACTCTAGAACAATAGCTTTCCAGGATCCTGGAACAAACCAGTAGATAAGTGTTGTAATGTAAATAGCCTATCACTGGGAGTGGGTCTGTGCTGGGTGCAGGGTGTGCAGGCTTTATAAGCAAGGGCTCAAGCCCTGCGAGTTGTCCTTGTAGTGTGCTGAAATCACTGAATAAACCAGAGCTGATCACTGCAATGCGTCCAGAACCCAGGATTTAACACTGGGCATGGAGCAGAGGTCACTGTGGGTGTGGAGGGGGTTGGACTAGTTGCGAATTTCCTGTATTGTGCAGGGGTCTGGACTAGATGAGGTCCCTTCCAACTCTGTGATTAATTGCTCCACATTGCTTGGGGACACTGATTGGGTGGAAAGGGGGCATTAAAAATGTTATAAATAAGTAAATATGTTCTATTCGTGAGACCTGATAACATCAAAATAACTGTCAAACACAAAGCGCTTACACAATTTGTATATGTTATTATAAGTGTGTAAAGAATTTGCTCTAGAACATGAAATCCAGTCTGAAAATGTGATCAAGTTTGTGCACTGCTGTGACAATGTTGCCATATTATTGAAGTCCGAAGTTAGTCTACAAGATTCATTCTGGTCAGAAGAAGACTTTTGTAGTCGAAACGGGAAAAGCATTCCGGAGTTCACCGTCTCCTTGTTGGTCCTGTTAAATTCTGGACGATCATCTGAAACGACACAATATTGTATATTTTGTGTTGTTAATGTTTTGAAGTTATAATAACATATACAAATTGTGTAAGCACTTTGTGTTTGACAGTTATTTTGATGTTATCAGTTCTATTCTGTTACTGTCACCCGTTTTGAATCAGTACTATTTGTGAGACCTGACAACAACCCTGCAGGGAAGGCTGGCAATAGTGCTGTATTGCAGGGGCTCTGATGGGGGTCTGTGGACAAGAAATAGACCCAAACCGCTAAGTTCATCATAGCAGGAGTGAGAACTCAACTTGGACTTTCAGCTTTGCGGCGACTTTGCCAGGCAAATTCTTGCGACATGCGTACCACAAGCTTTACAAATTCATGCGGCGCAGGGAACGGTTTTCTTATCATTCAAACACAAGTTCCCTGGATAGACAAGATTCAGGATCAAAGATGCTGAGATATTTCCCCCCTTTTAAAACGAGGCTTCTATCAAATTGATATTGTGTCGATAACAACATTTATTATTTACGAGGGGCCTTAAGAGCAAAAGGCGATATAGATTGGATCCATTGAACTCTGCCCCGCTTTGGGCTTTGGTGAGCCTCCCGTTCACTTAAGGCTGGCTGTGGGCATTGCAGGACCCGGCCAGCAACGACGAAGCCATTTCTCCTGCAACCCGGATGGGCTTGCCAAGCTTCCATCAGGGCACGGTAAAACCATCAGGAATATTCTGTGCCCATGAAAAAGAGAAGTCTCACAAATGTGAACGTTCCGTTTCTCCTCTGGATTCTGCCGGAGCTCATGAGAAGAAGAAGAAGAAGAAGAAGAAGAAGAAGAAGAAGAAGAAGAAGAAGAAGAAGAAGAAGGAGGAGGAGGAGGAGGAGGAGGAGGAGGAGGAGGAGGAGGAGGAGGAGGAGGAGGAGGAGGAGATTGGATTTATACCCCACCCTTCACTACCCAAAGGTGACTCAAAGAGGCTCACAAACTCCTTTTCCTCCCCTTCCCCTCCCCACCACAGACATCCTGTGAGGGAGGTGGGGCTGAGAGAGCTCTTGACAGCAACTTCTCTTTTCAAGAACAGCTGTGCCAGAGCATGTGACTGACCCAAGGTCACATCATCAGGTGCAAGTGGAGGAGTGGGGACTCAAACCCAGTTCTCCCAGATTAGAGTCCCAGCGCACTTAACCACTACACCAAAGAAGAAGAAGAAGAAGAAGAAGAAGAAGAAGAAGAAGAAGAAGTGGGCAAGCCGGCCCTGCCTACCCCCCCGCACACACACACTCTGGTGGCCAGGAGGGACCGGACAATCCTAACTTGTGACCTGAAACAGGGAATACAAGCAGATCCCAAGAATCTCTTCTTTCTGCCCCTGATAAAGCACTGTGCTATTTCCTCCCGTGGTGTCTTTTTGGGGAGATTGTGTTTTTGTTTTTTTAAAGAAATTTCATTAACAGGATATAATAGCATGTTCCATAGTTGATAACCAATTCTTAACATATCCTTTCCCACCATTTTCTTCCCTCCCCTCCCCCGGCTCCCAGCGATGCTCCGCCCCCATTAATATTTCAATCAATATTCTCTTACATTAAATTCTTACTCAATAATCAAATCTTCATTTTAAACATTTTCCTTTTCTATTTCTCCCTCTTAGGTAACATTTTGAATACAACTCATTTCTTATACTGCTTCTATTCTTAATCATGATCAAAGCAAAGTGATCTATTTTTAACGTCCCAGTTCGGTTCTAAGTAAACTTTAAATTTCCAATCTGTTAAAAATTCTTCATCTTCTTTTCCATTAAGTCCTTTTTGGGGAGATTTTGAAGAGGCTTCATAATTTTTTTTTCATACACTCTCTTTCACTAAATTCCTTCCTCTTTCATATCCCCCGGCCTCGAGTTGTAGAAACGAAACGTCTGAGGTTCCAACTACCCAATGTGAGTAACATCCATTTATTGACTTCCTGTACAGGCTGCCTGTCTCGCAGAAACCGAAGGCAGATGACACAACGGAAACAGTGCTGTCGGAGCGGTCTAATGGATACGAGGCACCACGCAAGAAAAGGGGATTGCAGATTAAAAACACAGCACACACTTTATTTACTACTTTAATGTTCCACCGTTGCTTGTTGACTTTATATTCAATAAAAAGTAAAGGCGGAGGGGTGGGGGTGGAAGCACAGCACACAAAAAACAACCTAGTACATGCAACAAAACAGTATGTATAACGAGCAAGGGAAACTGGATTACAAAATTCGGGGAACAGCGCAACCACGTTCGTTGTACACAACAAACACTCTCAGCCTAACCTCCCTCACAGGGTTGTTGTTGCGAGCAGGGGTCGTTTCCTAAAAAAAAAAGAGGTGCAGGAGCTCATTTGCATAACTCATTTGCATATGCCATACCCCCTGAAAAAGGGCAGGTATGTTTAAAATGAGTTATGCAAATGGAGAGGGACTAACCCACCCCCTGAGTCTCTCCAAAAAAGCAGAGAGGCTCAGGGGAAAGGCAGGCATGTCTGCCTCCCTGCCCTCCCCGTCTCCAGTGAACATCCCCTGGCGGGCTGGCTGGAGATGGCGAGAACAGGGAGGCAGTCATGCCTAGGTTCCCTGCCCATCTTCTCCAGGTGCCCCATGGCTGTGGGGAACTTGGAGAAGATTGGGCAAGGAACCCAGGCATTTAAATCCCCTCAAGTCTCTCTATGGGTGGGGGCAGGGCCTGGGCTCCTTACTGCTGGAGCGCCGCTCCAGGGCACTCCAGCAGGAAATGACCCCTGGTCGTGAGGATAAAATAGAGGAGGGGAATGATATCAGCTGCTCTGGGGCCCCATTGAAGAGAAAGGCAGGGTGTAAATACAGGAAGTAAAACCAAACAAAGCGATCAAAACTACTGAAAATCCCAAAGGTGTTAGCGATGCCCCAAGTCCCTTTATAAAAAGGTCCTCCTTAACAATTTTGTTTTACGGTTTCTGTGGAATGACAGAAGTATGGGAGTTTTCCTGACCTCCTCAGGAGGCTATTCCTACCAGCTCCAGTCTGGAAAATACCACATCAGGAAGTGGAGGAAATCTTAGACTCTAAGCTTAAGCATGGCCGCCTTTATTATCGAATAAAATGGAAGGATTTTGACCTTTCTCATAACGAATGGGCGAGAGACGGACATGTTAGTGCCCTAAACTAGTATGTGCTTTCCACAGAATGTATCCCTCAAAGCTGGGTGGTTGAGATCTTGGCGGGGGGCAGAATGTCAGCCAGGCCTCTGATTGTTCCTGGTTGCCATGGGGGGGGAGTGAGGAATGTTTACTTTAGTTTCTGCTGCTTCTCTGGTGTCCTGGTTATCCCTGTAAGCCTTGTCATGTAACCTTGAATGCCTGGTGTCTTCTTTCTCTTGGGAACAGAGGCCCGTTAGTTCGGCGGGCTTCTACCTGCTGTCTGACTGGCCACAGGCCATCAGAGTCTACCTTGGATTCTGTATATCTGCTTGCTTCACGCGCATCTCCTTGGTTCTAACACAGAACAGCTAAGATGCCTGAACCCTATCAATGTCTCGATAAACTTGTATTCCTCTGAGTGACTGTTGTTGGGAACTGATTGCCTCAGGAGTCTGACACTTGGAGACTTGGGTGTGTGTGGATTCTGGGGAGGATGGGGTTTGGGGAGGGGAGGGAAACCACCCATCTCCTCCGGGGGAACTGATCTCTGCTGTCTGGAGACCAGTTGTAATTCTGGGGGATCTCCAGGCCACAATGGGACCGGGCAGCTGTTAATCTTACCCATTTGCTGAGGCCAAACACCACTCGTACATTATGCCTCACGTCTTTGCAACCAAGCAGGCTAAAGGTGGACTGTTTATAAAATAGAAAACCAAGGAAGAGGCTTGTGACATCCCGGGGGAAGCATCGAGGCGGCTAGGCCTTGCTGTCTACCCCCCACCCCCGACAAGGATCTAACTCTTTGTATCTTTATTAAATTCTCTGTGATTACGACACCTAATTTGCTCTGCTGCTGAAAAGCCAAATGCACCGGCCTGGAAGCCGGTCTTCTCGGGACCACCAGAGGGAGGATAAATCCAATAGAGCCTCGTCAATTGTTTATCATTAGCAGTCCCGGGCCGGGGCCTCTTTGCCCACAATGCCTTGGCGGCGTGTTCCTTCATTAACCTCACTTAGCCTCTCACAGTGCAGGGACCCCCTTGGGTTCACCGGCTTCTCGTTCTCCATCCGGCCCAGCGGCCTCCATCAGCAGATACAGCTGGGGGTGTGGAGGGGACAGATGTGGCGGCAAAGATGGCAGGTGCCGGAATGAGGTGGTAAAAAGGCCTTTTGGAAAGGGCGGGAGCATCCCAGCCTTAAGGCGGATCTCCGGCAGTGTTCCCTCTAAGCTGAGTTAGTGTGAGCTAACTCACAGTTTTTTAGCCTCCGGCTCACACATTTCTGTCTTTGCCCAGGAAGGACGGCCTCGCCAGAGCAAACTCATTTATGCAGTAGCCAAATTGCTGGCTCACAACTTTAATGCGAGAAGCTCACAAAGTAGAATTTTTGCCCACAAGATGCCACAGCTTAGAGGGAGCATTGATAGGCCAATGCTATGCTGGGGATTATTAGGAAGGGAATTGAAAACAAATCAGCCAGTATCATCATGCCCCTGTATAAATCATTGGTGCGACTTCATTTGGAATACTGTGTACAGTTCTGGTCGCCACATCTCAAAAAGGATATTATAGCATTGGAAAAAGTGCAGAGAAGGGCAACTAGAATGATAAAAGGGTTGGAACACCTTCCACTGCTGGACCTCCTGATGGCACCTGGTATTTTTGGCTGCTGTGTTACAGAGTGTTGGACTAGATGGGCCATTGGCCTGATTCAACATTGGCTTCTCTTATGTTCTTATGTTCTTATCTCCAGGGCTCGTTCAAGGTACTTTCAGCCAGCTTGGTGTAGTGGTTAGGAGCATGGACTCTAATTTGGGAGAACCGGGTTTGATTCCCCACTCCTCCGTCTGCAGCTGCTGGTGTGTCCTTGGGTCAGTCACAAGTTCTCTCCGAGCTTTTCTGGAAACAGCAGTCCTTGAAAAGAGCTCTCTCAGCTGTACACCTACCTCATAGGGTGTCTGTTGTGGGGAGGGGGAGGGAAAGGAGATTGTAAGCCGCTCTGAGACTCCCTTGGGTAGTGAAGGGCGGGGTATAAATCCAATTTCCTCCTCCTCCTCCTCCACCACCTCCTCCTCCTTCTCCTCTTCTTCTTCTTCTTCTTCTTCTTCTTCTTCTTCTTCTTCTTCTTCTTCTTCTTCTTCTTCTTCTTCTTCTTCTTCTTCTTCTTCTTCTTCTTCTTCTTCTTCTTCTTCCTCCTCCTCCTCCTCCTCCTCCTCCTCCTTGAGGCTGGGTTCCCAAATGGTCACATAGCCGCTGGCTGCTAGGGTTGCCACCTTCCAGTTAATGCCCAGAGATCTCCAGGCCTAGAGAATTAGAACTGGCCTCCCGGTGACAGCGATCAGTTCCCCTGGAGTGAATGGCTGCTTTGGAAGGCGGACTCCATGGCGTTCTACCCCACTGAGTTCCCTCCTCTCCCCAAATCCCGCCCTCCCCAGGATCCACCCCCCAAATCTCCAGGAATTTCCCAACCCAGAGCTGGCAACCCCAAGAAAGGTACACCCATTTCCATCAACGGCACCGTGGTAGATGAGGCCCAGTCCAAGCCCTTGTGGTGTCCCTCAGTCCGATACCCATGCGGTATAATCCACTTTCAATGCACTTTGCTATTGGATTTTACTGTGTGAAAGGGGAAAATCCACTTGCAAAGGATCACTAAAGTTAATTAACAACATAAGCACGGAAGAGAAGCCAATGTTGGATCAGGCCAACAGCCGTCCAGTTCAACACTCTGTCACACGGTGGCCAAAAATACCAGGTGCCATCAGGAGGTCCACCAGCGGGGCCAGGACACTAGAAGCCCTCCCGCTGTTGACCCCCCCCCCAAGCACCAAGAATACAGAGCATAAGAACATAGGAGAAGCCAATGTTGGATAAGGCCAATGGCCCATCCAGTCCAACACTCTGTGGCACATAGTGGCCAAAAATACCAGGTGCCATCAGGAGGTCCAGCAGTGGGGCCAGGACACTAGAAGCCTTCCCACTGTTGTCACCCCCAAGGACCAAGAATACAGAGCATCCCTTGCCCCAGACATAGGAACACAAGAGAAGCCAATGTTGGATCAGGCCAATGGCCCCTCCAGTCCAACACTCTGTGTCACACAGTGGCCAAAAATACCAGGTGCCATCAGGAGGTCTACCGGTGGGGCCAGGACACTAGAAGCCCTCCCACTGTTGACCCCCTCCCCAAGCACCAAGAATACAGAGCATCCCTTGCCCCAGCCTGAGAGTCCCTATTTATACCTAGTGGCTAATAGCCACTGATGGACCCCTGCTTCATGTGTTTATCCAGTTCATAAGAACATAAGAGAAGCCATGTTGGATCAGGCCAATGGTCGATCCAGTCCAACACGTTGTCACACGGTGGCCAGAAAAACAAAGACCAGGTGCCCTCAGGAGGTCCACCAGTAGGGCTGGAACTCCAGAAGCCCTCCCACTGTGGGCCCCCCAAGCACCAAGAAGACAGACCATCACTGTCTCAGACAGAGTGTTCCATCTAGACCTTGTGGCTGATAGCCACTGATGGACCTGTGCTCTTAAGAACATAAGAGAAGACATGCTGGATCAGGCCAATGGCCCAGGTGCCATCAGGAGGTCCACCAGCAGGGCCAGAACTCCAAAAGCCCCCCAGGCACCAAGCATACAGAATATCACTGCCCCAGACATAGGAACATAAGAGAAGCCATGTTGGATCAGGCCAGTGGCCCCTCCAGTCCAACACTCTGGGTCACACAGTGGCCAAAATCCAGGTGCCATCTGGAGATCCACCAGCAGGGCCAGAACTCCAGAAGCCCTCCCACTTTGACCCCTCAAGCAGCAAGAATACAGAGCATCACTGCCCCAGAGTGTTCCATCTATACCTTCCAGCTTATAGCCACAGATGGACCTCTGCTCCATATGTTTCTCCAATCCCCTCTTGAAGCTGTCCGTTTTTGTAGCTGCCAGCCTGCCACCACTTCCTGTGGAGGCAGTGAATTCCACATGGTAACGACTCTTCAGGTGAAGAAGGACTTCCTTTGGTCTGTCCTAAGACTACTACTCCTTAATTTCATGGAGTGCCCACGAGTTCAGTCTTGAAAGTGGGTTGAAAATGGATTAGTGGAGCCAGTAGAAAGAGAGCCAGTTTGGTGTAGTGGTTAAGTGTGCGGACTCTAATCTGGGAGAACCGGGTGTGATTCCCCCCACTCCTCCACTTGCACCTGCTGATGTGACCTTGGGTCAGTCACAAGCTCTGGCGCAGCTGTTCTTGAAAAAGAGCAGTTTCTGTCAGAGTTCTCTCAGCCTCACCTATCTCACAGGGTGTCTGTTGTGGGGAAGGAAGGGAAAGGAGTTTGTAAACCACTCTGAGACTCCCTCAGGTAGTGAAGGGCGGGGTATAAATCTAATCTCTTCCTCTTCTTCTACCTCACAGGGTGTCTGTTGTGGGGAGGGGAAGGGAAAGGAGTTTGTGAGCCGCTCTGAGACTCCCTCAGGTAGGGAAGGGCGGGTATAAATCTAATCTCTTCCTCTTCTTCTACCTCACAGGGTGTCTGTTGTGGGGAAGGAAGGGAAAGGAGTTTGTGAGCCGCTCTGAGACTCCCTCAGGTAGTGAAGGGCGGGGTATAAATCTAATCTCTTCCTCTTCTTCTACCTCACAGGGTGTCTGTTGTGGGGAAGGAAGGGAAAGGAGTTTGTGAGCCGCTCTGACACTCCCTCAGGTAGTGAAGGGCGGGGTATAAATCTAATCTCTTCCTCTTCTTCTACCTCACAGGGTGTCTGTTGTGGGGAGGGGAAGGGAAAGGAGTTTGTAAGCCACTCTGAGACTCCCTCAGGTAGTGAAGGGCGGGGTATAAATCTAATCTCTTCCTCTTCTTCTACCTCACAGGGTGTCTGTTGTGGGGAGGGGAAGGGAAAGGAGTTTGTGAGCCGCTCTGAGACTCCCTCAGGTAGTGAAGGGCGGGGTATAAATCTAATCTCTTCCTCTTCTTCTACCTCACAGGGTGTCTGTTGTGGGGAAGGAAGGGAAAGGAGTTTGTGAGCCGCTCTGAGACTCCCTCAGGTAGTGAAGGGCGGGGTATAAATCTAATCTCTTCCTCTTCTTCTACCTCACAGGGTGTCTGTTGTGGGGAGGGGAAGGGAAAGGAGTTTGTAAGCCGCTCTGAGACTCCCTCAGGTAGTGAAGGGCGGGGTATAAATCTAATCTCTTCCTCTTCTTCTACCTCACAGGGTGTCTGTTGTGGGGAAGGAAGGGAAAGGAGTTTGTGAGCCGCTCTGAGACTCCCTCAGGTAGTGAAGGGCGGGGTATAAATCTAATCTCTTCCTCTTATTCTACCTCACAGGGTGTCTGTTGTGGGGAGGGGAAGGGAAAGGAGTTTGTAAGCCGCTCTGAGACTCCGAGTAAAGGGCGGGGTATAAATCCAATCTCTTCTTCTCCTCCTCTTCTTCTCTTCATTATGTCGCGTGTGTGAATTCACGACTCTGCATGCCTTTTCCTTGGAGAGAACAGGGGTGGGGTGCAATGCCCCCTCTAAGCTGTGGAGTCTTGTGAGCAAAAATTCTACTTGGTGAGTGACTGGCATTAAAGTTGTGAGCGAGCAATTTGGCTGCAGCATAAATTAGTTTGCTCTGGAGCCCTCCTTCCTGACCTTAGACAAAAATCTGTGAGCCGGAGGCTAAAAGAACTGTGAGCCGGCTCACGCCAACTCAGCTTAGAGGGAACACCGCTGGGGTGGGGGCTGGAGGGCTCCCCCTCCCCGCTGCAGTCTCATCGTTTGGTGCCTTCCGAGCCAATGCTAAGTCAAGGCATAAATATTCTTGGTGGCCCAATTTGCCGCGGAGACACTCAAAATTGATTGCTCTTTTACAGTAAGGAGGTCCTGGCAGCGGCTGGCTGTTACAGCGGGGATTGAAATCTGAAGAAGAAGAAGGGGGCGGGGGGAACCCTCCCATGAGCAGCCCCGACAACAAGAGGGGACCTTCGATAGGACTTGACAGCTGGCAAGGATCGCCACAACAAGGTCTTTACTGCATTAGACTGATTGGAGAGCTCTCCGTGCTGCATAGGTAACCCTCGGTGCGGAATGCATGCCTGCGCATTTGCCTCTCGCCTCCCTGAGCTCTCTGGCTCGGTTCCCCGGCATCTCCACTTAAGAGATTGCAGAGGGATGGGAGAGATTTCTGCCTTAGGGTCCAGGATCGTGGCGAGGCCTGGCCCCTGTGGAAAAATCAGCCTCTGGAGGGGGTCTCCCCGATAAAAGGGGTTATGCATCGGGATTGAATTTGCAGATGACACAAAGTTGTTTAGGGTGGTGAAAACCAGGGTGGATTGTGAGGCACTCCAAAGGGATCTGTCGAGGATGGGTGAGTGGGCGGCAACGTGGCAAATGGGGTTCAATGTGGCCAAGTGCAAAGTGATGCACATTGGAGCCAAAAATCCTAAATATAAATACACGTTGATGGGGTCTGAACTGGCAGAGATGGACCAAGAGAGAGATCTTGGAGTCGTAGTGGATAACTCAATGAAAATGTCTAGACAGTGTGTAGCTGCAATAAAGAAGGCCAATGCTATGCTGGGGATTATTAGGAAGGGAATTGAAAACAAATCAGCCAGTATCATCATGCCCCTGTATAAATCATTGGTGTGACCTCATTTGGACAGTTCTGGTCACCACATCTCAAAAAGGATATTATAGCATTGGAAAAAGTGCCGAGAAGGGCAACTAGAATGATAAAAGGGGTGGAACACCTTCCCTATGAAGAAAGGTTAAAATGCTTGGGGCTCTTTAGCTTGGAGAAATGACGGCTGAGGGGTGACATGATCGAGGTTTATAAGATTATGAATGGGATTGAGCAGGTTGAGAGAGAAGTACTTTTCTCTCTTCCTCACAATACAAGAACTCGTGGGCACTCCGTGAAATTGCTGAGCAGTTGGGTTAGAACAGATAAAAGGAAGTACTTCTTCACCCAAAGAGTGATTAACATGTGGAATTCACTGCCACAGGAGGTGGTGGCAGCTACAAGCATGGACAGTTTCAAGAGGGAATTAGATAAACATCTGGAACAGAAGTCCATCAGTGGCTATTAGCCACAGGGTATAGATGGGAGCTCTCAGTCTGGGGCAGGTGATGCACTCTATTCTTGGTGCTGGAGGGGGCAGCAGTGGGAGAGCTTCTAATGTCCTGGCCCCACTGCTGGACCTCCTGATGGCACCTGGTATATTTTGGCCGCTGTGTGACACAGAGTGTTGGACTAGATGGGCCATTGGCCTGATTCAACATTGGCTTCTCTTATGTTCTTATGTTAATCATCCCTGACTGAATCACCCCAGAGACTGGCTGAGCTTGGAGCACAAGAGCAATAGCCGACCAGGATTCTGGAATAAATCAGTCAAGTAGTCATGTGATGTAAATAGCCTATCACTGGGAGTGGGGTGTGTTTGGGTGTGGCAACGGCATGCTATTTAACAGAGCTGAGGCTCAGGGGTCTTGTCTTGTAGTTTGCTGAAATCAATAATAACGTAGAACTGATCATTAGGCTTGTGGTCTGTTCATCCACGGACCCCGCTATTTAACAAAAGTGTTTAAGACGCTGAACTGCAGGCTGGAAGGCTGGTAGTTCGGCAGTTCGAGACCCGAGTGCCGTGTGACGGAGTGAGCTCCCGTCTCTGGTTCCAGCTCCTGCCAGCCTAACAGTTCGAAAGCAAGAAATTACAAGTACATAAATAGGTACCGCTTTGCTGGGAAGGGAACCGCGGTCCGTGCACCTCGGCATCTAGTCGTGCCGGCCACATGACCACAGAAACGTCTTCGGACAGCGCTGGCTCTTCAGCTTGGAAACGGAGATTTGCACCGCAACCCTAGAGTCGGATTCGACTGGCTTTCGCGCAAGGGAACCTTTACCTTTACCCTCAGGAAGGAGGTGTGATCTGAACAGCTTACGGGTCAGAGTAGTTTTGCATACAGTGGCTGTTGGAGGGGAGGGTGCACAGGCAGGGTTGCCAGATCGGGGTTGGGAAATTCCTGGAGTTTTGGGGGTGGAGCCTGAACAGGGCAGGTTTGGGGGAGGGAAAGGACTTCAGAGGGCTAGAATGCCATAGAGTTTGCCTTCCAAAGCAGCCATTTTATTTATTATTATTTCATTCGATTTATAATCCGCCCTCCCTATGATGGGCTCAGGGCGGCTCCAGGGGAACTGATCCAGAGATATCCAGCCCCCACCTGGAGGCTGGCAACCTGGGGTACAGGCCACCCAAGGAAGTCTGGTTATTTTGACTGTGCCCGGAAGAATGCTTGTTCTGACACAACTAAAGCGCAGGACTCATTTAGCCATGAGTAGGTGATTCCCCACTTCTCCACACGCAACTGCTGGGGTGACTTTGGGTCAGTCACAAGTACTCTCAGAGCTGTTCTCTCAAGAGCAGTCCTCAAAAGAGCTCTCTCAGCCCGACCTGCCACACAGGGTGTCTGTTCAGGGGAGAGGAAGGGAAGGAAGTTGTGAGCTGCTCTGAGACATCTTTGGGTAGTGAAGGGCAGAGTATACATTTCCTCCTCCTTCTCCTCCTCCTCCTTTGCAAAATATAAGTCTGAACAAAAAAAGAGTTATATTGAGGGTTATGTTGGAGCAGTTTAGCTGGCAGTTCAGAGGGAGACGGGATGAAGAGATAGGTGCTGGGTCAAAGCGTGAGCACGGCAGTCTGGCTGAGACTTAAAAGACACAGGAGTCTTGCTTTTTCCTTGGCAGAGACATAAAAACATAAGAAGAGTCCTGAACCAGATCAGACCAGTGGTCCATCTGGTCCAGCCTCCCATCTCACACACTGGTCAACCAGTTAAGAACAGAAGAACATAAGAGAAGCCAATGTTGAATCAGGCCAATGGCCCATCCAGTCCAACACTCTGTCACACAGCGGCCAAAATATACCAGGTGCCATCAGGAGGTCCAGCAGTGGGGCCAGGACACTAGCAGCCCTCCCACTGTTGCCCCCCCAGCACCAAGGATAGAGAACATCACCTGCCCCAGACTGAGAGTTCCCATCTATACCCTATGGCTAATAGCCACTGATGGACTTCTGCTCCAGATGTTTATCTAATTCCCTCTTGAAATTGTCTATGCTTGTAGCTGCCACCACCTCCTGTGGCAGTGAATTCCATATGTTAATCACTCTTTGGGTGAAGAAGTATTTCCTTTTATCTGTTCTAACCCGACTGCTCAGCAATTTCATGGAGTGCCCACGAGTTCTTGTATTGTGAGAAAAGGAGAAAAGTACTTCTTTCTCAACCTGCTCGATCCCATTCATAATCTTATAAACCTCAATCATGTCACCTCTCAGCAGTCGGGTTAGAACAGATAAAAGGAAATACTTCTTCACCCAAAGAGTGATTAACATATGGAATTCACTGCCACAGGAGGTGGTGGCAGCTACAAGCATGGACAGTTTCAAGAGGGAATTAGATAAACCTATGGAGCAGAAGTCCCATCAGTGGCTTTTAGCCACAGGGTATAGATGGGAACTCTCAGTCTGGGGCAGGTGATGCACTCTATTCTTGGTGCTGGAGGGGGCAACAGTGGGAGGGCTTCTAGTGTCCTGGCCCCACTGCTGGACCTCCTGATAGCACGTGGTATTTTTGGCTGCTGTGTGACAGAGTGTTGGACTAGATGGGCCATTGGCCTTATTCAACATTGGCTTCTCTTATGTTCTTATG
>JAPDNY010001449.1:0-15588 GCA_029375565.1 Gekko gecko | reverse complement strand
CGAACCAGTTCATTTGGCTCTTAAAAGTTCATGACAGTTCTATGATTCCACGAACATCTCAAACCAAACCAGTTCATTTGGCTCTTAAAAGTTCATGACAGTTCTACCAGTCCACAATCATCACAAACCGAACCAGTTCGTTCAGCTCTTAAAAGTTCATGACAGTTCTACCAGTCCACAATCATCACAAACCGAACCAGTTCGTTCAGCTCTTAAAAGTTCATGACAGTTCTACCATTCCACAAACATCTCGAACCAAACCAGTTCATTCGGCCCTTAAAAGTTCTTGATAGTTCGTGGTTCATGAACTGGGCACACCATGAACACAGTCAGCTAAACTTGGCTGCAAATTTGAGGTGTTTTTTTTTTTTAATGATAAATCTCAAACATTTTTGCAGGTTGCTTTAGGCCATTTGTGTTTCCAGGATTTTAAGGAAGTGCTCCAAAGCAGGTCTCTTCAGAAGTAAGTCTCATGAGTCACACTGGGGGCAATGACTCACACACGTGAAACTGCCTTCGACTGGATCAGACCACTGGTCCATCAAACTCAGTATTGTCTACTCAGACGGGCAGTGGCTCTCCAGGGTCACAAGCTGGAGATCTTTCACATCACCTATCGCTAGGTTCTTTTAAACTGGAGATGGCAGGGATTGAACCCAGGACCTTCTGCATGCCAGGCAGATGCTCTACCACTGATTCACAGCCTCTCCCTGATACCCCCTGCCTAGGAGGGGTTCTTAAGATTTCACCTGCTTTTGAGTATACCTGCATAATCTTGCTCCCAAAGTCATGAATCAAATAGTCAAATGTAAAAACATTTACAAATACAAAAAATAACATACCTTAAAAGCAAAGGTACTTCAGAACGGAATAAATACAGTTCTTCCCCCCCCTCAAAGGAGCTCTGCTTTCGAAAATCAATGTGATAATACCCTTTTTAAAGGTCTGCTTTCTTGTTTGGATCCCATCTGAGGAGGGTGTGGGGATTATTGACAGACGAGCCACAGAGAGCTACAACCCAACTTCGATCTGGTCTGACCGGCGCTGTTTAATGCCTCCACCCACGCTGTGAAGTCAGACGAGGGGCCTCCGAGATGACCTCGCCGGTTCAAGGGAAGTCCTGCCCAACCACAACCTGCTAGACAATAATAAGGGGTCCCTTACGTCTCCTTGACAGAACGTCAATGTCAGCCTTGAGGAGCCTTTGATCGCCAACACGCGGGCCAACCTTCTGAGCAGGCAGCGGAGAAGGGGCGAATCAAGCATGTCCACCTTGATAACAATGAAGAATCCCCTCCAGTCACAGTTCTTAGCAAAGAGGCGATCGGTGTGATTCTCACGCAGGAACGTTATCATTTACACTCTGTGCAGGTATCTTGCTGGCTTCCTAGGGGGCCATGGCTTTGCCCACGATAACAGGAATAATAGCCTTTATAAGGAAAAAAGGTGCAATGAATTTTGAAATAGATTAAATATATTCTATTCAGGGCAAGATGAAGAGAAAAGACTATGAGGGTTTTTGGTGTTTTTAATAAGCTTCGGGCAAACCCGTCCATTCTTTTGACACATCTCACCGCCGAGTCTCCCAAACCCCCAACTGATGAGGCTGCGAAGAAAGTGAGATATTAAAAAAAAATTAAGTCTCCTTTTCTCCGCACGCAATCGGCACCGCCGCTTGGAGTGGTGAGTTGAAAGACCGTTTCAGGCAGACTGTGCCTAATCACAACCTTTGAACACTATCAGCCATGGGCCATTAGAGCTACTGGCCGTCCAAAACAAATTACTTACTGTAATCCCCCGCCTGATGTCGGCACTGAAAAGACAAGAGTGCAGCTCATCAGCTGGGGTCCGCCGCACGGGATTTATAGCGTGCAGCTGAGCAAACTTCCGTTTGCAGTTACCTCCCCAAACTGGCTCACCTGCCACAAAGTGTCTTAAAAACTGTTATGCTGACGGAACAGGGACGGGATGGGTCTGTTGCTTTGGCAAAACCGCTCTGGGTTCATTGTGAATTCATGGAGCAGTGTCATTTTTGGGTTGCCAACCTCCGGGTGGTGGCTGGAGATCTCCTGGGAGGATGACTGCTCTCCTGGTGACAGAGATCAGTTCACCTGGAGAAAATGGTCGCTTTGCATAGGCGGACTCTATGGCACTGTACCCCATTGAAGTCCCTCCCCTCTTCTTCACCCAAAGAGTGGTTAGCACATGGAATTCACTGCCACAGGAGGTGGTGGTGGCTACAAGCATGGACGGCTTCAAGAGGGAATTAGATAAACATAGGGAGCAGAGGTCCATCAGTGGCTATTAGCCACAAGGTATAGATAGGGACTCTGGGGCAAGGGATGCTCTGTATTCTTGGTGCTTGGGGGGGTCAACAGTGGGAGGGCTTCTAGTGTCCTCCTGGCCCCACTGCTGGACCTCCTGATGGCACCTGGTATTTTTGGCTACTGTGTGACAGAGTGTTGGACTGGATGGGCCACTGGCCTGATCCAACATTGGCTTCTCTTATGTTCTTCTGTTCTAAACCCCACCCTCCTCAGACTTCACCTCCCAAATCTTCAAGTATTTCTCAACCCAGAGCTGGCAACCCTAGCAGGTCATGAGAGGGCAGGCGGGAAGGGTTGCCTCAGTGCTCAGTTCTCGTGGCCCTTTATTACACACCCAGGGAAATGCTGATCGCCACTTTGGGGTCAGGAAGCCGTTTTCTCCAGGCCGGTTTGGCTGAAGATCCTGGAGGGTTTTTTTTTTAATCTTCTTCTGGGCATGGAGCAGGGGTCACTGCAGGTGTGGGGGAGGTATTTGTGGATTTCCTGCATTGTGCAGGGGTTGGACTAGATGACCCTGGAGGTCCCTTCCAACTCTATGATTCTATCATTCTGCAGCAAAGGAGGATCTCAAATGTGCTTCTTCTCCAGGGTCCTTTGGGACTCAGACACCAGGTTCTCACTTCAGTCGGCTAAGCAAAGGAATGTAGGCTGCAGTATGTAATCAGCTGTCCCATGTTTTGCATAACCAAAAAGTCAGGGCATGCAACATTTAGTCCTGCTCTAGGTGCAAAAGTGTCAAACTATACCAATCCTTTCCCGAGTGACTTGTGTGCACTTGTAGTGCCATCAAGTTGCAGCTGAATTATGGTGACCCTCTAGGGTTTTCAAGGCTATAGACATTCAGAGGTGGTTGGCCATTGCCTCTCTCTGCATAGCAACCCTGGACTTCATTGGAGGTCTCCCATCCAAGGACTAACCAGGGTTGACCCTGCTTAATTTATTTATTTATTAAATTTGATTTTAGACTGCCCTCCTCTGGCGGAACCAGGCTCAGGATGATGTACAACCTGATAACATATAAGCATTGTTAAATCAATTAAAACCAGTAAAGGGCTCGGACTCCAGGGCTCAGGGGCACCATTGGCACTGGCACAGTCAATCAAGAGTCTGGGTATGATCCTGGATGCCTCCCTTAATGTGGAGGCCCAGGTCACACATATAGCCAGGCTGGCATTTTCCCATCTACACCAAGCCCGGCAGCTGGCCCCTTTCCTGTCATGCTCCAATCTGGCCACAGTAATCCATGCGACGGTCACCTCCAGGCTAGACTACTACAACTCGCTCTACGCTGGCCTGCCCTTGAGACTGATCCGGAAGCTCCAACTGATCTAGACTGTGGCAGTGCACGTCCTAACAGGAACATCGTGGACTGCTCATATGTGACCTGTGCTGCACCAGCTGCACAGCTTCCAGTGTAGCATCGAGTCAAGTTCAAGGTTCTGGTTCTGACCTTTAAGGCCTTGAGTGGTATCTGCAGGACCACCTCCTCTGTTACACCCCCAGGAGAGCATTACGCTCTTCACAGAACAACTTGCTTGTGGTCCCTGACCCTAGAGATATCCAGCTGTCTCTCAAACAGGGCCAGGGCCTTTTCAGCCCTGGCCCCGACCTGGTGGAACTCTCTGTCAAATAACATCAGGGCCCTGTGGGATCTTATGCAATTCCACAGGGCCTGTAAGGCAGGGATATTCTGCCAGGCATTTGGGTGAGGACAACGACAGTTGACATCATGGTTGGCACCCTACCTGGATCCCTATTCCTTGTGGAATTTAGTCCCTCCCTGTGCATCCAAAGCACTCACCAACCAGATATGGGAGGAAACTGCCTGTCCTATATTTTAACATCTGATAGGGCATGTTTAGAGAGAGAATTGCGTTTTACCCATTTCTTTTGAATCCCTTACTCAGTCTGGTGCTATGCTAAATGTATGCTTGTGAAAAATTCTCTTTAATAAATACTTCCAAACTTTTGATGCTGGTAGTTGTTTTTGGTACCACATAGACTTCCACCATCTTGGACATGCTATTTTAAAAGGGGCACCAGGGGGAAGGGAGGCAGTTGGCAAGTGGCTATTCCTCCAGGGGTGAACAAGGCAGTAAACGGTCCCTGTGGAGACTGGGGGGCACAGTGGGAGACGCAGAGGCAATGCCTCAGAACTTGGGAGTCTTAATCCTCCTAGTGGGCAATTCCTTACAAAGGTCAGGTGGTGGTGGTAGGCTATCCTGAAAGGGAAAGAAAAGCCTCTCCAGGTGTTGGGAAAACCTTGGAGGGCAGGGCGGGATAAGGGAAGTTAAAGATAAAACAGGGAAATGAAAACTGAAACCAGTGTGCAGTCACAGACATACCAATGTCAGAAATAACATTCAAACACGGTTTGTCTTTAATATATATATATATATATATGCTTTTTTGAAGCTATATTTTAATCTGTTCCCCTACACGCACATACTTTTTGGTGGCTGAAAGCTCCATCAAGTCGCAGCCGCCTTATGAGTCTGCTTTGCGGGGAGGGCGGGGTATAAATCTCATAATAAATAAATAAATGTTGACCTCCAAGGCAAGAGACGTTCAGAAGTGGTTTGCCATTGCCTACATCTAGGTAGTAGCCCTGGACTTCCTTGGTGGGTCTCCCATCCAAGTACTGACGGGAACGATCCTGCTTAGCTTCCAAGATCTCCAGCTCAGGGCCTTCACTTTTTAGCCACCTAAGATTTCATATAACTGAGTGGCATGGTACAGATGCAGGGTCAGAAGGAAGGGGGAACAATTCTGAGGGTCTGAGTCACCTTGGTTGCACATGGAGCCGGGAAAGTGACACTGTTTTCACGTGATGTTTAGGTTCGGTCTGGGTAATGTGAGGGTAGATGGAATCTTTATTGAGGGTGGTGGCAGCGATATACTAAAAAGCAATTTTGGAGAATGACCCTTAGGTCAGTGGCAATTTTAAGATTACCACTTCTTCACTCGAAGTGGGGGATTTACAGTCACAAGTTAGTTTAGTCAGCTTTAAAGGGGATTAGACAAATTCACCATTTTGAGAGAGCTCCACTTAGTCTCCTTGTCTAATAGCCATGGGTGAACTTATCCCCTGTGAATTGGGTGTTCTTAGATTCTTTTATTTTTCACTGCCAAATTGCAGCCAACTCATGGGGACCCTGTAGGGTTTTCAAGGCAAGAGACATCCACAGGTGTAGCAGCCCTGGTATTCCTTGATGGTCTCCCATCCGAATACTAACCAGGGCCATTCCTGCTTAGCTTCTGAGATCTGATGAGATCAGGCTATCCAGGTCAACTTGTACTATTAGGCACCCTAGATTGAGAAGGCTGAATGGAAAGGATAATGTACCAAGCACAGTTCCATGTGTGCAAGCAGTAACAAAGCAGTAATACAACAGCTGTCATAACCCATAGCTCTATGCCTAGGGGACTCTTAAATTGGATGAGAAAGCAGCATACACTTGTTTTAAATAAAATAAAAGTTAATGGCAACACAGTTTTTAATAAAAGACCAATGTGCATTTGGAGCTATGAAAAGTACAACAGAGGATCCCCACGGTTTTATTTAATTTGGCTTTGTAACTATCTCTGAAGAAAGACCTTGTACAACTTCTTGTTCATTTAGAAAAGGTAGTGAGGGTACAATCATTTTTGCTTGGTGCAAGCAGACAGCAAGGAGTAATTCTAGTGCTTCTGCTGGCACAAGAACTGATGCGCATATGGAAATTTTCCATAGGATCCAACCCCCTAAGGACAACTGAGCATCCTCATTTATTTTTCATACTTTGAATAATGCAGAGCTGCCAAGACCCTGGAAGTTCTTTCCAAAAGTAACAAAAGACTAGCTTTAGGAATCATCAGGAACTCTGTGGTTTTACTATAGAGTTTCTGGCAATTCCTAGAGCTACCTTTTGTCACTTCCAGAGTCGCTCTAGGCATCATTGGAAAATCTATGGTTTTATCATATTCTGGTGATGCCTATTTATTTATTTATTTATTTATTATTTGTATTTATAGCCCGCCCATCCTACAAGTGGATTCAGGGTGGCATGGATTCAGGTTAATAATACAATAATTACAGTTAAAACTTTAAAACAATAATAGACATTAAAAAGTGGTCATAGTTCAACAAAGTCAACCAGCTGTGAGAGGTTGCCTAGCATATTGTTTGGCTTGGTTGGTGGCTGACAACAACCTCAGGGAGGCCATACACGGACGTCCTAAAGCTTGGCGGAACAGCTCCATCTTGCAGGCCCTTCCAGGGTAGCTCTAGGCATTATGGGAAAATCTATGGTTTTATCATATTCTGGTGATGCCTAGAGCTGCCCTTTGTCACTTCTCGCAAATACATGAGGCTGCATTTAAAAAAAGAAAATTATCCCGCAATGCTGCCCCCCGCAACCCTCCCTCCACTTGCCAGGCACTGCCTGGCAACCCTAGAATGGTGCTATTTACAAAATATGTTGACCCTGTCATTTCAGACAGTGTAAATTAGCCAAGCCCTATTGAATTCTAGGAGGCCCATTCACACCAGCCGGCATCTGCCTTATTATATTTGTAAGGCAGCCCCTTAAATTATTGTTTTCTTTTTATCTCGAAAAGGGGCCCTGTTTATCCCCTCCCGCAACCAGCCATTTGGATCATCACAAAGCCTTCATAATATCATTAAAACATTCAATTGCATCATAAAATAATTCTGAAGTCAATGAAGCACAGTTGCTTCAATTATTCATTAACTCGCAACTCTGGGACCAGAGTGATAGGACTGAGCCGTTGCCAGTAATTGGAATATTGTAAGCAACCATCTAAGTTTTTTTAAGTAAAAGATACAGTTGGGATGATCACACTTTGCATAATGGGTACAAGTTGACAACCTCGTGCATCTTGAAGCGGAATCAACAGAGATCCTAATACCTGATAAGACTTACAGCCTGATCCTTCCGACAGCTGTTCGGATTTCCGCAGAGTTCCCTTCCGATTAAGTTTTCTCTTGGACTGTTGCCATAGGCCAGAGATAGCTGCTGCAGGAGAATTAGGGGAGCCTCTACCAACTGCAGCTCCAAGTCTGTCATTACACAAGATGTATAACATGTGTTGGGGATGTATAACATGAGTCAGGGATTTCCCAACCTGGACAATGGGGTGAACATCCTCTCCCCCATAGCCATCTTATGCACATGCAAACAATGCAGGAATGGAACAAAGAGAAGGCTGACCCACCTCTTCCCATCATGCCACACTCCACACCAGAACCAACTCCCAAGCAATGTTTCAGCTGAGTCCCCAGTCAGATGGGTAATGCAATTTGGGTCAGTCTTGTGGATTGAGAGTCTTCTGTTGAGAAGAAGACCGAAGGTTGTCTGACCTGCAGCAGTGTGCCATGGTCTCAGGTGGGGATCTTTTATATCGCCTGTTTCCTTTAACTGGAAACGGTGGCGATTGAACCTAGGGTCATCTGTGTGGAAGGCCAATACTCTACCACTGAGCCAGGGCCTTTCCACTCGCTTTGAATTTTTATTGATATATTTACTTACCACATTTATATCCCAACTTTCAGCCCAGTCAGGGCCACCAAGGTACCTAACAAATTTAAACAGCATAATTGTTTTGCTGTTGTTCAGTCGCACAATCAAGCCCAACTCTTTGCAACCCCATGGAGCACATCATGCCAGGCCCGCCTGTCTTCTGTCGTCCTCTGGAGTTTGATCAATTTCATGTTCGTTGCCTCGATAACACTGTCTCACCATCTCACCCTTTGCCATCCCCTTCTTCTTTGAGCTTCAGTCTTTCCCAGCATCAGGGTCTTCTCCATTGAGTGCTCCCTTCACATTTGATGGCCAAAGTATCTGAGCTTCAGCTTCAGTATCTGGCCTTCCAGGGAAGAGTCAGGGTTGATTTCTTTGAGGATTGACTGATTTGATCTCCTTACAGGGGACTCTCAAGAGTCTTCTCCAGCACCATAATTCGAAACCATCTATTATTCAGCCCTCTGCTTCCTTATGGTCCAACTTTTGCAGCCATACATTACTACTGGGAATACCATTACTGTGACCATACGGACTTTTGTTGGCAGGGTAATGTCTCTACTTTTTATTATGCTGTCTAGGTTTGCCATAGCTTTCCTCTCAAGGAGCAGGCGTCTTTTAATTTCATGGCTGCAGTCGCCATCTGCAGTGATCTGGGATCCCAGGAAAGTGAATTCTGTCACTGCTTCCATGACATAGCATAATTGTTGGCACAGTTTAAATACGCAAATGAAGTGGAACACTGTTTAGGGATAAATAAGTAGGTTTATGGAAGAAGAACAACTGTTATAGAACATGGGCTGCGATCACACATGCTAAATAATTGACTTTCAATCCACTTTCAATGAGAAGAAGAAGAAGAGGAGATTGGATTTATACCCTGCCCTTCACTTGGAGTCTCAGAGCGGCTTACAAACTCCTTTCCCTTCCCCTCCCCACAACAGACACCCTGTGAGGTAGGTGGGGCTGAGAGAACTCTAACACAAACTGCTCTTTCAGGAACAGCTGTGCCAGAGCTTGTGACTGACCCAAGGTCATATCAGCAGGTGCAAGTGGAGGAGTGGGGAATCAAACACAATTCTCCCAAATTAGAGTCCCCATACTTAACCACTACACCAAACTGGCTCTCAGCACTTTCAAACTAGATTTTGCCAGGTCACACAGTAAAATCCAGTTTAAAAGTGCACTGAAAGTGGATCGAAAGTTGATTATTTAGTTTGTATGATTGCAGCAATAAAAGAAAGAGTACCTTAACTGCCTAGCCTAACTGCTGAAGGAGAGACAGGAAAAAGAAGGAAGGAAGAAGGAAGGAGAGACAGGAAGAAGAAGAAGAAGAAGAAGAAGAAGAAGAAGAAGAAGAAGAAGAAGAAGAAGAAGAAGAAGAAGAAGAAGAAGAAGAAGAAGAAGAAGAAGAAGGAGGAGGAGGAGGAGGAGGAGGAGGAGGAGGAGGAGGAGGAGGAGGAGGAGGAGGAGGAGGAGGGAGGAAGCTCTGCAGGAGCAGGAAGTCTCCAGAAGAGCCAATCAGGAGACAGCAAGGACATAATCTGAAATTATGGGCAGTCCCTAATCTAGTTATGCTAACTACCAGTCCTCCAGCTGTCCCGCTGTCAGGTGATCTTCAGATCTTCTCCGTAAGGCTGCACTATAGACCTTGCAAATTCCAACAGTAATCAAGTATGTAAAGTACTGGGTTTCGTGCCTCATGACTTGGACGACGACATAAGCGAAGACGCGTTTATTCGTACTTCACAACACAAGACAAACAGCAATGGCCAGAGGCCAACTATATACAGTTGGGGGATGCCCCAAAATCCTATTAGCGGGTTTGAATCTCCCGCCAATATTCCCATAGGCTCCCTTTTGGCGAGCTCAGGAGCCTAGTCCCTATTGTTCTCAGGAACAGAGCTTGGCAGCTGCAAGCACCCTCTCGTTCCTGGTCTAGGACATAACACCCCTTTCTCCATAGTTTGTCCCTCCTAGGTGACATAATCTTTTTTTTTTTTTTTTTTTTTTTTAATAACATTTTATTAATAAATGCAAAAAAGGAAAATAGCAATTAACAAAACAGGTAAGTTGGAGTATACACGAAAAGAGTGTTAGAGTTACTAAAAAGAGTATTACATTTTCAAAGTTACAGTATCAGTTTACATTTTTCAAATCAAGGAGACATTCACATCTTACCATAAATTTAAGTCATTAACTGTAGTAGGGATTTCACCCTGATCAATTAAATATTCCACAATAGGGAACCAAATCATAGCGTGATCTAAAGAAGATTTGTATACATCTCTTCCATCTACATTTTCCGTTATTTTTGACATCATATAGAACTTCCAAAGTTTAGCATGCCAATGATGTTGTTGAGGACTTTTAGTGTCTTTCCAAAATAAGGCTACTGCATTTTTAGCTGCTGCCAACAAAATGGCTATTCTTTTCATAGTATTACTAGATTGTATATGCATTTGCCATCTATTTAGTAGTATATGTTCCACTGTGCATTGCAATTCATAACCAGTTATATTTTTAACCTGAGTTATTATTTCTGTCCAGAACAGCTCTAGTTTTGGGCATTCAAGCCAACAATGGACATAATTTCCCACACCTCCACATTTCTTCCAACATGCAGGAGAAACAGCAGATGTTATATGCGATAATTTCTGAGGTGTTAAATACCAAAAAGTAAGTATTTTAAAAGTTTGTAATTTTATTTCTATAATATTCGTATTAAAGGGAAACGTCCTCCATATGTAGTGCCAGTCGTCATCAGATAAAATAGAATTACAGATAGAATGCCACCTTTTCTGATATGTCAATAAGTTGTGAGACTCTATTTCCATTAATTCTAAATATAGTTTAGCCGTAAGTTGTCTTCTAGAGGTATTCATCCATTTATATATCTTTTCAAAATTTGATAAAGGACGCTTAATGATATTATTTAAATGTATTTGAGAACAAAAGTGGGATATTTGTAGAAATTGCATCCAAGAGATAGTAGAACCCAGTTTTGCTTCTAATTGAGTTTTATTCATTAAAATATTGTTTTCTACAATATCTTCAATTTTTGTAATGTTTGCTTTTTTCCATGTTTCCTGGTGTATTGGGAAATTTGGAGGTAATAAACTTTTTGATTAAAGAGATGTTGGAATTTTGAAAGTCCAGGGATCAATTGTTTTCTTTTATTTTCCCAGGTGGCTAAGAAGGTTTGCAGGATCAGACTATCAGTTATTTTTTGGAACGTTCTGAAGATGTTTGCCAGATTGTTTCCGGAACATCATATGGGTAGGTATAGTGTGTTTGTATTATAATCCAATCCTTATTTTGGTAATCATGTAGCATTTTGAGAATGTTGGCTAGGTGATTAGCTTGGTAGTATTTATATAGGTCTGGAAAGCCTAGTCCCCCTTTAAGTTTATGCTTGGTTAATGTTTCCACACTAACCCTATGGCGTTTATAAGCCCAAAAAAAGTTTAATAAGATTTTTTGCCATACCTCAATTTGTTTCTTAGATATTGTTATTGGTAGAATTCTAAAAAGAAATAAGAACTTAGGTAATACATATGTTCGAATGATGTTTAGGCGATCATGCCAAGAAAGAGACATTTTATGCCATTGAGTAAATTTTCTCTTTAGTTCTTCTATTAAGGAATCATAGTTAACTGAATGTATATCTTTAAGTTGCAAAGGAATTTTAAGCCCTAAATAGCTCAAATATTTTGTGGTCCATTTATAAAGGACTGATTTTTTAAGCTTTTTCACAGTATCATCCTCTAAGTATATTGGAAAAATAGAGGATTTGGCAATATTGACTTGTAATCCTGATACATTGTCAAACTCTTCCAATATTTTTTGAAGAGATGGTAAAGAAATTGTAGGTTTAGTCAAAAATAATAAAATATCATCTGCAAATAAAGCTAATTTAAAAATTTTATTTGCTATATGTATCCCATGTAGATTTGAATGCATTCTAATCCTTGAGGCTAAAGGCTCCATTACCAAAGCGAATAATTGAGGAGATAATGGGCATCCCTGCCTAGTGCCCCGTTTTAAATTAAACTTATCCGAAATAGAGCTATTTATACAAAGTTGAGCTGTAGGTTGATCATATATTGCATTAATTATGCGTATAAAGCTTTCACCAAAGCCTAAATGTTTTAGCAATTGTTTTAAATATATAAAGTTAACTGAATCAAAGGCTTTTTGTATATCTAAGGCAACACAAATGGATTGTAATTTATTTTGTTTTACAAAAATTAATTAAACTCAGTGTTTTATAAGTACTGTCCGTAATGTCTCTATGGGGCATAAAGCCAACTTGGTCTTGATGGACATATTGCGTCACAAATGAGCTTAGACGTGATGCTATTATAGTGGAGAAGAACTTAAAATCACTGTTTAAAAGGGAAATTGGCCTGTAAGAGGCAACATCAGTCAAATCTTTACCTGCTTTTGGAATAACTATTATTGAGGCTTGCAGCCACGAAGGGGTAAAATTCCATATTGCATGACATAGTTGCAGGTTTTAGTAAAGGGTAAAGCTATGGTATCCTGATATTTTTTGTATAATTCTGAGCTAAAGCCATCCGGGCCAGGAGCTTTATTACACTTGGATTTTTTAATAGCTGCAATCACTTCCTTTCAGTAATAGGACTCTCCATTACTGCTTTATGTTCTTCTGACAATTTAATATTGTTATAGTATTTTTCTAGATATATTTTAATTGAGGTTGCATTTATTTCTTTTGTTTCATATAATTGTTTATAATATTCTAAAAAAGCCTTTGTTATTTGCTGTGTTTCAAATTGTAGTTTACCTTGTCTGTCCTTTATTGAGGTAATTAATCTGGCTTCCCTTTTCTGTCTGACTCTTCTAGTCAAAACTTTCAGTGCCTTCGATGTGTTTTGCCATGATTTTTGTTGCAAGTAGAGTAAGTTTTGCTGTATTTGATTGATGTCAAGTGTGTCTAGCTCCTGTCTTATGGCTAATAATTTCTTGTATGCTTTTTTATTGCCTGTTTGTTTGTGTTTCATTTCAGCACAGCTATTTCTGTTAACAGTTTTTCTCTTTTTGCTTTCTTTGTTTGTTTAGATAAGCTGCCTTGGATATCAACTCACCCCTTACGACAGGCTTCATTGCATCCCAAATAATTGCTGGGGATACATCTTCTGTGTTATTGTCTATGAAATAATTTTTAATGACTGATTCTATCTCAGCTGCTATGATTTGATTTTTTAATAAATTTGTATTCAGCTTCCATGTTTTTTGTCTTACTTCCATACCTAGTTCTAAATCACAGCTGACCCAATGATGGTCAGACCATTGCAGATTCCCAATTTGGGCTGATTTAATTTTATTTATTATAGATGGTGAAGCTAATATGTAATCAATTCTGGTATAGGTTTTATGTCTCTGTGAATAATATGTGTAGTCACGTTCTCCTCATATGTAACTGTCTCCAGATATCTATTAAAGAATATTGTTGGATCAACCTCGCAAGGGGGTTTGTTTCTTCTCAATCTGTATGCATTTTTTCTGCATCTTATTGAAGGAGGATCTATCCAAGGAATAATCCATAATACAGTTTAGATCTCCCCCGATTATTAAATCACCTTCTTGAAAGTTGGCTAGCTTATTTAGGACTTCAGTCATAAAAGCTATTTGATTTGTATTTGGTGCATACAAAACAGCTAGAGTTACAACAGTTGTATCAACACTTCCTACCACAAATAAAAATCTACCTACAGGGTCTTTGAGTATTTTCTTAAGCGTGAAGTTAGTATTAGCTGAAATTAGGATGGCTACACCTCGAGATTTAGAGGAGCCATACGACTGCCATTGATATTTGAATTTTTGTGATTTAAAAAGACATGGATACTTAGCAGTGTTGTGTGTTTCCTGAAGAAAAACAATATTTGGATGTTCTTTAGTTATTTGCGCAAAAATACGCTTACGTTTCACAGGGTTGCTCATGCCTCTGGTATTATAAGTCATGCATCTAAGTAGTTTTGACATTTTATAGAATCAACAAAATAACAATACTTTTGCACAGATGTAAATGGTATATCTTACATATATTCTACCTGATTATTGTATATAATAAAACAATGCGTGCAACGTAACCAAGGAATTACTATCACTCTTTCCTAGAAATGAAAAGTCAAGGAAAATATTACTTTTGTAACTAGCTTTAACTACTCTCCTGGAGACTAATACTGCCTTACTCTGCCTTATCAACTGTGTAACTGTAACTTTACTTAACTTAACCTGTTTGGTAACTATACTCAATATCTAACTCTAATAACAACCCCCCCACCCCTAACTGAAAACACACACCAAAATAAAAAGACTAAGGGTAAAAAAAAAAGAACTTCCTGTAACCCTTCCCCAAATACTTGGGAGAGGTAGTGAGATTAAATCTCTCACTCCTTAGAACAAGGATCGAAGTTATGAATTTGAGACTATATCCAGACTTTAACTATAGAAGGAACTGGTGTGAATATTACTTGCTCCCCCTTCCCCCCCAATACCATATATGGTCTTTAGAATATTGTATACATATTTAACATAATAATCTTTAAACCATTAGAATAAATGACCACTTTATGAAACCTTCATACAGCAGATAATTATACATTTACTCTCAGTGAGTTATAAGTCAAGGACGTGCCATTACTTTGTTTTCCTTATGTGGAGTTAGATTGTACTGCAGTCTTCTTTTAAAAGATTGTCTGTCAGTCTCCATAGATTGCTGGGTGATTTCCAGGAGTTCCAGTAATGTTTGACCAGATTCCAGGTCTGTAGCTGTGTACAATGTTCCTTTGTGCCATACTTGCAATTTTGCAGCAGCAGACCATCTATATCTTATGTTTGCTTCCCTGAGTTGCATGGTGATCGGCTTTAGAGTCCTTCTCTGTGCAATAGCATCCGGGGGTAAGTCAGGGAAAACTTCTATTTTAATATCCAAAAAGGGAAGATTTTGTTTACTCTGGCTTCTGTTAGTATTTTATTTTTGGTTCTTGCATCCAGAAACGTTGCCAGAATATCTCTTGGTCCTCTACGCTTATCTTTGTTTTTCTGTCCCAATCTGTGAGCTTTTAAAATCATAGGGGCCACACCATCTTCAAGCTTAAGAATAGATGCAAGCCATTGTGCCAGAAATATTTGTAATTCACTTTTCTCTTCAGCGTCCTCAGAAAACCGCGAAATTTCAAATTATATTGCCTGGTCTCCATTTCTAGAGCCAACAGTCTTTTCTGAGTTACTGTCTCTTCCGTTTTAAAAGTTTTAATTGCTTCTGCAGCTTGTAAACCTAAAGAAGTTGCATGATCTGCTTTTTATCAACTTCCTGCAGAGCTTGTTTTATATCATTTAGCTGGGTCTGTATAGGCTCAAATAATGCCTTCATGGAGTCTAAAATTCTTGTCTCCATTTTGCTCATTTGTTTTAAAACATTTTGAGAGTCAATTTGCAAATCATCTGTACCTTGTTGCTGAGTGCCGTCAGCCATCTTGTCTTCAGTAGTTTTAGAAGCAGATCGGCCTGCAGTCGTTGTAGCAAGTTGGAAGTAGTCAGTAAGTGGTCGCTCTGTATCTTTTTTCTGGTTCCTGGGTCTCTCACTGGATCTCCCCATATATTTAGAGTCATTTGCAATCAAAAGTGGTGCGATTTAGGAGGTATTGGGGTGAGAAGGAGCAGAGCTCTAGAATTGTGCAGCCATTCTTCTTAGTGTCAGGCCACGCCCC
>JAPDNY010001448.1:0-15588 GCA_029375565.1 Gekko gecko | reverse complement strand
CCAGGGCTTTCGGTTTCGGTGCTGCGAATGGCGGCCGCTTCTCGGGACGTTCCCGGAGGCGGTTAGCCCACACGCGGAATGGGGGGTCTTCGCGTTTGCGAAAGACCCTAGTGAGCCTTAGTCAAAGGCTCCGAACCGGGGGCGCATGGGGAGTAGCCTCTTTGCCGGCAAACTGCCGGGAAATTGAGGCTTTCTCCCCGCCCCAATCGGCCCCGCCGCGTAGTGCATCCCGAATGGGACTTAGCAGCCCTGCCGACTTCCAGGAGTGAGGAAAAGCGGATGAATTACCATGAAAAGAAGATATGGCATCTAATCGTGAGTTGAAGATCTATTTTGAAGCGAAAATTAAAAACCCCCCACAAGCGGATAAGCGTATGGGAGGAGGGAGGAGCTTCCACCCTCTTCGAAGAAGCGAATTTTTAAAGGAAACGCGAAGGGGGGGTAACAAGAAAAAATGTTGGTGAAAGTACCGTTGGGGTTCTACAGAAGATTGCGGCTTTAGTTGCTTTCTGGGGGATGTGGCACGAACTTTGAAAAAGTAAATAAAAAACAAAATGTCGATGCTGGGGAAAATCCTGCTTAGAACGGAAGAGAAGAGAGGAGGGACTTCCGCTCCAGTCAACCCCCCCCAGAACTAGCTGTCAATCAACAAGAGACTGAGATACTGCGCCACCTGCTGGAGTAAATTTAAAATATCAATGAAACGCTTTTAAAATGGAAATTGTTCTCATCAGACTACAAAAACAAATATTTAGAATTAACAAGGTTGATGGCAGAAAATGTATAGAAAATTAATTTGATGCTAAAGTTCCAAGCTATGGATGAAGAAGGGAAAGAAGATCTCAGATTTATTTTGACGAAAGTCTTGACACCTCTATCTGGCAGTGGAGCGAATAAATAAAAAGAAGAGGCGGACAAGGCTCCCAAAGCCTACTCCGCCTTTTAAAAAAGGATATACTCTGCCAGTAGAAAGGGGTGTTGAGCTTAGCAAGTAATGGAGATCTAATTTCAACTCGAGTGTTAATGGAGCCAACGAGCAATGACTGCCAGAAACAACAAGAAAAAAGAAGCGAAAGAAGATGGATTAAAAAATTTCTGAAGAGACATGCCAGCACAGAGGAGGAAGCAGTACTCAAAATTTGGATTTTTGAAGAAGACGGCGGCCCGGGGGAAGGAAGTGACGGAACGGGAGGCATTAAAGTTCAAAGGACTTAATGATAATTTGGAGAGACTTAAAAAAGAATTTGTTCGTGTAACATCTGAAAGGATTTGATTTAACCCCAGTGGACTTTACTAACTTTACTAACAGAATTGAATTGGACTTTGTAAAGCTGAAAAGAAGATCTTTCAACCGTGATGGATGCCGACAACTGGAAGAAATAAAACTAACCTTCACTAACAGAAAAAAACTCACTCTGCTCTTTTTTCTCTTCCCATCTGTCTACCTTACCCTTTTCTTATAAAAAATAAAATTCTCTCCTTTTTAGGAGAGTTATTTAAAAAAAAAAAAAAAAGTCATATATGATCCACATCTGTTCATCTATTTCCTTACATTATTGTTAGTTCATCACAGCGGCAGCAATTCACATCTTTGGCACCTACGAAAGATCCTTACCCAGAGAGGCCACGTTCCCATAGTTCTCCAGCATGACTTCCCTGTGGAGAGCTCTCTGTCCCGGATCCAGCAGGGCCCATTCTGCCTCCGTGAAATGGATGGACACCTCCTCAAAGGAAAAGGGACCCTGAAAGAAAAAGCAGACCCCCTCGTCAGAGATCACGCCAGGCAGAGATGGCACCCTGGAATGGAGTCATCTGGGCCAGTGTTCCCTCTAAGCTGAGTTAGTGTGAGCTGGCTCACAATTATTTAGCCTCCGGTCAGGGCCGGCCCCAGGTGTCTGGGCGCCCTAGGCAGGACAGCCTGGGGCACCCACCCCACCGGGATGCCAACCGGGGCCTGGAGATGGCCCAGCGCCCGGGAGAGCCGGGGAAGGGGCGGGCTTAGAAGCAGCTGTGAGGCACCCAGGAGAGCCGGGGAAGGGGCGGGCTTAGAACGCTCCCCCTTCCCTCCCAGGGGCGGCGGCGTGGCTCTCCCAGGGTGCCTCGCACCCGCGAGGCACCCTGGAAAGCCAGGGCTGCCGGTGTTGGGTGGCCCGGGGGGCTTTTCACAGGGGGAGGGGCATTTTGGCGCCCCTGCAGGGCAGACGCCCTAGGCGAGCGCCTAGCTCGTCTAGTGGGCGAGCTGGCCCTGCCTCCAGCACACACATTTTTGTCTTAGCTCAGGAAGGGATGGCCCCAGAGCAAACATCTTTAACGCCAGTAGCTCACAAAGTAGAATTTTTGCTCACCAGACTCCACAACTTAGAGGGAGCATTGGTCTAGGCAGGTACTGGATGTAAGGCTTGGGATGGGTGAAGAAAACGGTGTTTAGAGGATCTCTCACCCGGACACTTTGGAGAAACTGTAGGAGCAAAAGCCCCCCCGAGAGAGGAGGAGGGAACCAGGCTGTCCCCCCCACCCTGCTCATCTCTCTTACCTGGACTGGAGGTATAGTAGCTGTTTCCACACTTCTGGAAAGACGAAGGCTCAACAGCATCTCTTCACTGCCTGTTACTGAGACAAAAGGGGAATGAAGGGTGTTTGCCCGTTTGAACGTAAGAACATAAGAGAAGCCAATGTTGAATCAGGCCAATGGCCCATCTAGTCCAACACTCTGTCACACAGCGGCCAAAAAATACCAGGTGCCATCAGGAGGTCCAGCAGTGGGGCCAGGACACCAGAAGCCCTCCCACTGCTGCCCCCTCCAGCACCAAGAATAGAGTGCATCACCTGCCCCAGACCGAGAGTTCCCATCTATACCCTGTGGCTAATAGCCACTGATGGACCTCTGCTCCCTATGTTTATCTAATTCCCTCTTGAAACTGTCCCTGCTTGTAGCTGCCACCACCTCCTGTGGCAGTGAATTCCATATGTTAATCACTCTTTGGGTGAAGAAGGACTTCCTTTTATCTGTTCTAACCCGACTGCTCAGCAATTTCATGGAGTTCCCACGAGTTCTTGTATTGTGAGAAAGGGAGAAAAGGACTTCTTTCTCTACCTGCTCTATCCCATGCATTATTTATAAACCTCGATCATGTCACCCCTCAGCCGTCGTTTCTCCAAGCTGAAGAGCCCCAAGCGTTTTAACCTTTCTTCATAGGGAAGGTGTTCCAACCCTTTTATCATTCTAGTTGTTCCCTTCTACACACGCAGCCTTCCCAGGGTTGTGAAGCCTCACCCTGAGGAAACTCTACAAGGTTTTTAACACTTTTTTACTAAATTCTGGGAGAGGCAGAAGGGAAGCACCAGGTTGACCAGGGCTCTTTTTGTAGCAGGAACTCCTTTGCATATTAGGCGACACACCCCTAATGTAGCCAAATCCTGCAAGAGCTTACAGTAGCTCCTGTAAGAAGAGCTCTGTAAGCTCTTGGAGGATTGGCTACATTAGGGGTGTGTCGCCTAACATGCAAAGGAGTTCCTGCTACAAAGAAGCCCTGCCTATTGATTATAAATGCTGCCAACGTATTTCAGACTTCTCTGAGACCTGTGTCTGGCCTGGGGGAGGGGGAAAAGGGGGTGGAATTGACATCGCATGACCCGTCACCGTCATGTTCGGCCCATGACTTGAGCGCATCTGGAGACTCAAGGGTTATATGAATGAGTTTTCAGAATGTCTCTTTCCAGTTTGATGTGGTGGCTAAGAGCGACGGATGACCTTGGGCCAGTCACAGTTCTATCACGAGCAGTTCTCTCAGCGTTCTCTCCGCCCCACCTACCTTACAGGGTGTCTGTTGTGGGGAGAGGAAGGGAAAGGAGATTGTAAGTCGCTCTGAGGCTCTGAGGGAAGGGTGGGGTATGAATCCTTCCTTTTTCTTGGAATGCTAACCTCATACTCCCTTTTTCAGCCAGATGAAACGTCAAGATGGTACCACGTCTGCCCCTCGCCCCTCACAAAGCCTCTCCCCAAAGCTCCAAACCAGTAAAGTGGCTAAGTTTGTGGGTGACACGAAGTTGTTCAGGGTGGTGAAAGCCAGGGAAGATTGTGACGCGCTCCAGAAGGATCTGTTGAAGCTGGGCGAGTGGGCGTCAACGTGGCCAAGTGCAAAGTAATGCACACTGGAGCCAAAAAAATCCTAACTATGAATACACGTTGCTGTATACACAGAGTGTTGGGCTGGATGGGCCACTGGCCTGATCCAACACGGTTTCTCCTATGCTCTGATGTGCAAGACCATCGCCCTCCCTCCCTTCCAGCATCATATTTCCCACAGTGGTCCACCAGATGCCCCTTTCAGCACGGGCACAGAAGCCAAATTTCCCCATTATTATTGTGCCCCGGAAACTGGTATTCAGAGCTCTGCTGCCCCAGAAGGGGGAGTCTCCCTTGATCCACCACGTGGAATAACTGTGCTGAGGTTTGTCTACCTGTTCTCTTTTGAGCCACCTTGAGTTGCTCATGTGGAAGGACGGTGAGTCATTAATATCTAAATCAATGGGAGGAAATTCCCCTCCATGAATGTGTCTAATCTCCTTTTAGAGACATCACAGTTGGCGGACACCGAGTGCCGTAAATTCATTCTGTGTGGTGCGAAGAAGTATTGAAACCTGTTCCCGACCGGAAATCTCTACTCATCAAAATCGCAGTGTGCCCCAAATGCATCCAGGCACGGGGAGTCCTTACCGGCGTTCCCTCTAAGCTGAGTTAGTGTGAGCGAGCTCACAGTTTTTTAGCCTCCGGTTCACACATTTTTTACCTTAGCTCAGGAAGGAGGGGCTCCAGAGCAAACTAATTGAGGCAGCAGCCAAATCGCTCGCTCACAACCTTAAGGCCAGTAGCTCACAAATTAGAATTTTCGCTCACAAGCCTCCACAGCTTAGAGGGAACATTGGTCCTTACCACAGGAGAGGGAGTCTTGGGCACGCTCCGCGGCCTGCGGCCTCTGCCTTTCCTCAGAGGGCGCGCCTTCCACCTCAGGGAATGTAGCTTCTGTCTTCAGGGATGGTCCCGACATCTGAAACAGCAACGAGGGAGAGGGGTAAGAGATGGAATGGAAAAGAGACCCAGGAATGGATCCTGCCCCACTCCCAGGCTCGGCACCCTTCCCTCAGCAGACCTGGTGAGTTAGTAGAAATTCTCTAATACAAGAAGCTCCTGAAGGGAGCCATTAAATATCCCATTTGGATGATTAACACTTGGGCAATTATCCGGCAGGGAAACTTGAGGATAAGGCCAGTTATTGCTTGAATTGGACGTATCTGGAGGAAATCCCCTCACCTGTTCTGCCTGCCTCTTCTCCTCGGCCTGACTCAGGAGGAAACCTTCGGCCAGGGCCACCGCCTGGGAACTGGTCTCCGGCCCACATCCTCTGACCCAGCCCTGCATCTCCTGGGGCAGGAGGGTCAGGAACTGCTCCAGGATCACCAGGTCCAGCATCTCCTTCTTGGTGTGCCTCTCCGGCTCCAGCCAGTGGCGGCAAAGTCCATGGAGCCGGCTGCAAACCTCTCGGGGCCCATCGGCCTCATGGTAGCGGAACTGCCGGAAGCGCTGGCCATGTATGTCTGAGGCCACGGTGTCCTTAGTCGGGATCTCTGGCACGGCTCTTTCCCATAATTCAACACCGCTCCCAGCTTGGTTCGGATGGGGGCCTTTGCTTGTTGTCCTGCCAGTCCTGGGTCCTCCTGGGTCCTCTTCTGCCATCTCCTTCCCCTTCTCTTGAATCTCCTCAGACTGTGAAAAGATGCCTTTATTCAGTCGGCTATGAAGAGAGGCCTCTCCTTGGGGGGGACAGAGAAAGACAGGCAATAACAGTGTGAAAGGACAAATAAAAGAGAACAGAGATACACCACAGAACATCAGCCAAAATGCTTGGCATTTGGGCCAGCCAATCAGCATGAACGATTCATCCCACTGGATCCCATCTGGGACTCCTCTCTGGGCCTCCGGACTACCAAAAGGCAAGATTTGTATACTTGCTGTCCTCTCCCTTAGCATGCCTCCTGGGACCGTGCCCTTGTGTTTCTCCATGTTGTATTGATGACAGGTTTCTGCCCTTTTCTCCTGGCAAAAGGATGCCTTTCTCCCCACCCAGACCGCAGTGCGGGAGGGAGAACTTGGCACTGTGTTCCAGCTACCTCTGCTAAGTGAAGCTATGGAGCAATGGGGCAGGGGCAAGGCGGTTGGAATGGGCCATGTACACTCCCTGTGCATCCACTTTGCAAATACACTGCTGTATCGGGATGTGCTGGAACCCACATCCCTGGTGCTCCTATGTTGCTCACACCATGATCCTCACAGTGATGTATGCCATTTGTTCCTCCTGGCTTTGTGTCTGTTGATTCCAGCACAGGCAGGAGTTCCCTTTCCCCCCTAAGCCCTTTCTTACTCACCTAACTGAAAAAGAACATAAATAAGAACCAAAGAGAAGCCAATGTTGGATCAGGCCAATGGCCTATCCAGTCCAACACTCTGTGTCACACAGTGACCAAAAATACCAGGGGCCCTCAGGAGGTCCAGCAGTGGGGCCAGGACACTAGAAGCCCTCCCACTGTTGCCCCCCCAAGCACCAAGAATACAGAGCATCCCTTGCCACAGACTTAAGAACACAAGAGACGCCAATGTTGGATCAGGCCAATGGCCCATCTAGTCCAACACTCTGTATCACATAGTGGCCAAAAATACCGGGTGCCATCAGGAGGTCCAGCAGCGGGGCCAGGACACTAGAAGCCCTCCCACTGTTGACCCCCCAAGCACTAAGAATACAGATCATCCCTTGCCCCAGCCTGAGAGTTCATATAAGAACATAAAAGAAGCCAATGTTGGATCAGGCCAATAGCCCATCCAGTCCAACACTCTGTGTCACACAGTGGCCAAAAATACCAGGTGCCCTCAGGAGGTCCAGCAGTGGGGCCAGGACACCAGAAGCCCTCCCACTGTTGCCCCCCCCCCAGCACCAAGAATAGAGTGCATCACTTGCCCCAGACTGAGAGTTCCTACCTAGACCTTGTGGCTAATAGCCACTGATGGATCTCTGCTCCATATGCTTATCTAATTCCCTCTAGAAGCTGTCCATGCTTGTAGCCTGCTTTTTGTTTGTTTGGAGATTAAAATGACCACTGACAGAACATCGGTGTTGCTTTCTTGTACAGAAAGACATTGATTAACACCCTCCACCCCAAAACACAAATTCTGATTATATGGTGGTCCAAAACTGGTGCCTGAAAGGGTGGTCAACCTCCAAGTGGGCCAGCAGTTCTCCCAGAATTAGGCCCCGCGTTCCCTCTAAGCTGAGTTAGTGTGAGCTAGCTCACAGTTTTCTTAGCCTCTGGCTCACACATTTTTGTCTTGGCTCAGGAAAGATGCAGCAGCCAAGTCGCTCACTCGCAACTTTAACGCCAGTCACTCACAAAGTAGAATTTTTCAACTACAAAGCTATAAGGTCATTGACCAGGTGGTATCTTACACATGACAGAATCTACAAAATGTCTAAACACTATTCCTCACTTTGCTGGAGATCATGTGGGGAACAAGGTACCTTCATACATTGTCGGTGGTCTTGCATATTTGTACAACAATTCTGGTCTAAAATCATTTCTTCTATTAAAAACGTCACAGGTCATCTAATTCCATTCATACCAGAGCTGTTGCTGTTAGATTTATGGAGAGATCCCCAGATCCCAAAACTTAGTCCGGAACTTGTTTTTATATTATTATCTGCTGCTAAGATTCTTGTTGCCAGTAATTGGAAATCATCAAATAAGCTGTCATAAGAACAACAGAGAAGCCAATGTTGGATCAGGCCAATGGCCCATCTAGTCCAACACTCTGTCACACAGTGGCCAAAAATACCAGATGCCATCAGGAGGTCCAGCAGTGGGGCCAGGACACTAGAAGCCCTCCCACTGTTGCCCCCCCCCCAGAACCAAGAATACAGAGCATTACTTGCCCCAGACCCAGAGTTCCTAAGCACATCAGAGACGCCCATGTTGGATCAGGCCAATGGCCCATCCAGTCCAACACTCTGTGTCACACAATGGCCAAAAAAACCAGGGGCCATCAGGAGGTCCAGCAGTGGGGCCAGGACACTAGAAGCCCTCCCACTGTTGCCCCCCCCCAGAACCAAGAATACAGAGCATCACTTGCCCCAGACCCAGAGTTCCTAAGAACATCAGAGACGCCCATGTTGGATCAGGCCAAAGGCCCATCCAGTCCAACACTCTGTCACACAGTGGCCAAAAATACCAGATGCCATCAGGAGGTCCAGCAGTGGGGCCAGGACACTAGAAGCTAGTCATCATTATGGTATTCTAAGATTTGGGATTTCTATGAAATGGACAAAATTTCTGATAAAGTTTATCTTCCAAACGCTCTGATCTGCTCTTGAAATGGTTACCTTTCCTTGAACCTGTTTTTAATGATGATATACCCTCAGGTTACTCTGTACCACAAAAGTATTACGAAGTTCCTCACTTTATGTAAGTTATACTGTTCCTAGTTATTCGCTTATACCTTCAGGTTTACCTGTAAGAATGAATGTTGTTATTGTTTTAATATATAAAATTAATAAAAATTTATTTAAAAAAATGGAATTTTTGCTCACAGGACTCCATAGCTTAGCGGGAGCATTGGTTTTACAACCCACCCAACCCAGTGGCAGATTAACCATTAAGCAAACTAGGCATGTGTTTAGGGCACCAGGGCCAAAGGGGGCATCGCAAAGTTGGGAAAAGGGTGGGGAAAATGTAGAAAAATGCCTTTCAGGTCACGAATATTGGAACTTTGATACATTTAACTTGTGAAATATTGAAACAGATGGTGTATTGCATTTTGTAGAACTTTATGTAGCCAAAGCTTAGCTTGGCTTGACCAGTGGGGCCATTTATTCGTGTTATATCATACGAATAAATTGTTGGTATTGCTGCAGCCTGCATTGTATATCTGGTCAGAAAAGGTCAACCACTAAAATGGACTGGGGTCAGTGTGGAAAGGGGGGGGGCACCAAGATCGGTCAGTGCTGTTTAGGGCCCCAGGGAGCCTTCATCCACCCCTGCACCCACCTCCAGATGGCAGAGCTCGGTTCCCCCCAGAGCAAATGGGGGACGGACGGACTCCATGCCCTTGTAATCGGCGTTCCCTCTAAGCTGAGTTAGTGTGAGCTAGCTCATAATTTTTTAGCCTCCGGCTCACGCATTCTGGTCTTCGCTCAGGAAGGGAGGGCTCCAGCGCAAACTGGTTTATGCAGCGGCCAAACCGCTGGCTCACAACTTTAATGCTTAGAACAGATAAAAGGAAGGACTTCTTCACCCAAAGAGTGATTCACACATGGAATTCACTGCCACAGGAGGTGGCGGCGGCTACAAACATGGACAGTTTCAAGAGGGAGTTAGATAAACATATGGAGCAGAAGTCCATCAGTGGCTATTAGCCACAGGGTATAGATGGGAACTCTCAGTCTGGGGCAGGTGATGCACTCTATTCTTGGTGCTGGGGGGATCAGCAGTGGGACGGCTTCTAGTGTCCTGGCCCCACTGCTGGACCTCCTGATGGCACCTGGTATATTTTGGCCACTGTGTGACAGAGTGTTGGACTAGATGGGCCATTGGCCTGATTCAACATTGGCTTCTCTTATGTTCTTATGTAATGCCCAGTAGCTCACAAAGCAGAATTTTGGCTCACAACCCCACAGCTTAGGGGGAGCATTGCTTGTAATCCCACCTGCGGTCCCCACCCCCCACCCCCCAAACCGGCCCTTTCGCAGAATCCACTTCCCAGTCAATCAAAGGTTTAATAGGGTCCAGGACCCAGCCAATAGCCACCAAAGCCATCACAACAAAACAGGGCACCCAATTCAGCCAAACGCCCCCCCCTCCCCGTTTTAAAATCTCAAGAACCCACTTCCCAAATGTCCAGCCGGGGTTTGCCATCCGGGAGTTGGCAACCCCAGGAAAACCGTGGTGGCCGAGTAGGATCCCAGCTTCCCCCCCCACCCCCGTCCAAAATCTCAAAGGTGACCCCCCCCCCCGCGCAATGACTCACTTGCAAGGCAGCCACACTCCGATCCGGCTGCAAGGCTTTTCCCCGCTTCTTTGCACACCCGAAGCCCCTTCCCCGCTCCCCGCTCTCTTTCCCCATTCAGGAGCAAACCCCCTGCTCCCCCCTCCCCCGGCGAGGAAAGCGCCTCCTCCCCTCTTCTCCGCACCCCCCCCCCGCCTCTCTAGCAAAAGGGCGCTCCACGTTTAACCCTTGCGGTCCTGCAGAGGAAGGAAGGCCTGTTTCCCCGCCTCTCTCCAGCAGGAGCTGCAAGCCAGGCCGCCGTCAGGTCGGCACCGACGCCCTGTGCAGCTCAAAGGGGGCTGCTCGGGAGTAGCTCTGCACGTGGGGCTACGCGCCCAGAAGGGGGGATCCCGCGCTGCGTTCAGCCCTCACGGAAAATAGGAGGCTGCAGGCTGGCTCCCGGCTCCTTCTCCGTCCGCCTAGTTGCATTTTTGTTGTTGTTGTTGTATAAGGACCGTAAAACTCAACTTTGGGGAGGGGGAGGGAGATTGTGTTAGATACATAAGAACATAAGAGAAGCCAATGTTGGATCAGGCCAATGGCATCACTTTGCCCCGACCTGAGAGTTCATATAAGAACATAAGAGAAGCCAATGGTGGATCAGGCCCAACACTCTGTCACACAGTGGCCAAAAACACCAGGGGCCATCAGGAGGTCCAGCAGTGGGGCCAGGACACTAGAAGCCCTCCCACTGTTGACCCCACCCTGCAAGCTCCAAGAATACAGAGCATCCCTGCCCTAGACATAAGAACATAAGAGAAGCCATGTTGGATCAGGCCAATGGCCCGTCCAGTCCAACACTCTATGTCACACAGTGGCCAGAAATACCAGGGGCCATCAGGAGGTCCAGCAGTGGGGCCAGGACACTAGAAGCCCTCCCACTGTTGACCCCACCCAGCAAGCTCCAAGAATACAGAGCATCCCTGCCCTAGACATAAGAACATAAGAGAAGCCATGTTGGATCAGGCCAATGGCCCGTCCAGTCCAACACTCTATGTCACACAGTGGCCAGAAATACCAGGTGCCATCAGGAGGTCCAGCAGTGGGGCCAGGACACTAGAAGCCCTCCCACTGTTGCTCCCCCAGGCACCAAGAATACAGAGCATCACTTGCCGGAGACAGAGAGTTCACATAAGAACATAAGAGAAGCCAATGGTGGATCAGGCCAATGGACCATCCAGTCCCACACTCTGGGTCACACAGTGGCCAAAAACATCAGGGGCCATCAGGAGGTCCAGCAGTGGGGCCAGGACACCAGAAGCCCTCCCACTGTTGACCACCACCCCCCAAGCACCAAGAAGACAGAGCATCCCTTGCCCCAGACTGAGAGTTCATATAAGAACATAAGAGAAGCCAATGTTGGATCAGGCCAATGGCCTGTCCAGTCCAACACTCTGTATCACACTGTGGCCAAAAATACCCGGTGCCCCATCAGGAGGTCCAGCCGTGGGGCCAGGACACTAGAAGCCCTCCCACTGTTAACCCCCGCCCAAGCACCAAGAATACAGAGCATCACCTGCCCCAGACTGAGAGTCCCTATCTATACCTTGTGGCTAATGGCCACTGATGGACCTTCGCTCCATATGCTTATCCAATTCCCTCTTGAAACTGTCCATGCTTGTAGCCGCCGCCACCTCCTGTGGCAGGGAATTCCAGGTGTTAATCACTCTTTGGGTGAAGGACTTCCTTTTATCCATTCTGACAGGCTACTCCGCAATTTCATTGAGCGCCCAAGAGTTCTTGTATTGTGAGAAAGGGAGAAAAGTGCCTCTTTCTCAACCTGCTCCATCCCATGCATCATCTTACAAACCTCGATCACGTCACCCATCAGCCGCCGTTTCTCCAAGCTAAAGAGCCCCACGCGCCTCAACCTTTCCGATTCTTTAGATAGGCGAGGAGTGCTGCAGATGACGGACTTTCTTTCCGTTGCTCCCCTTGGAGAGAGAAAACGCAGGACCCCAAATGCCGCCAGAAAGAACCCAGCTTGGGAGTTTTTCCTATAGACTAGGACATGTTTCTGCAGTACCATGGGGTGGTTTTCTTTCGTTTCAACGTAAAAATCATAGGCATTCATGAGGTTCCAAGCGGATCCAACTTTTACCTTCCTACCCCACTTTTCCAAAATGAGCGCCAAGGGTTAAAGAGACAGAGAGAGCCGCGGTCCTAGAGAGGCATCCAGTGATGGGGGGGGCTGCAGAGGGAAGCCATCTCCTCCTCCTCCTCCTCCTCCCCTGGCAAGAAAGCCCCTCTGAGTCTGGCGGGCTTCTGCTGGAACGGCTGGCAGGAAATCTGGTGAGCCCAAAGAGGCTTTGGAGGGGGTGGGAATAGGGGGGGCTGCAATGAAACAGCAAGGAGGGGGGTGTAGCAGGGGGTGAAGGAGGGCACCCAACCCCCAGTTTCTGCCTAGCATCCCTTTGGTTCCCGCCCCCCCGCCCCCCGTGCTCCTGCCCCACGGAGAGCCGCTTGTCCCCCTTTGTGCAAAGCCACGTGGTTCCTGCAGCGGACTCTGCGCGCGGGATCTGAATCCGGCACTTTTGGAGATTGGAGGCGCATTTAGGAAGGAGTGGGGGCTGAGAGTGAGATTTTGGGGTGGGGGAGAAGAAAAGAGCAGATCGGGAGGAGGGGGAAGGAGCAGTGGGGGAGGCGCTGAGGGGAGAGCTGGGGGCAGGGGCGGAGAGGCTGGAAAGAAAGGCTGAGGGAGCTGGGGAAGGGGTTGCTAAGGGGGCGCAGGGACTGTTGCACTGGACCCCCAGAAGACCCGCACGAAGAAGAATCTCAAGAGTGCAAAAGGGGGATTTGGGAAGAAATCTTCTTCTCTGCATCCAGCAGTGCGGGAAGGCTCACCATTAAAGTCTCCTCTAGACAGTGTGTAACTGCAATAAGGAAGGCCAACTATGCTGGGGATTATTAGGAAGGGAATTGAAAACAAACCAGCCAGTATCATCATGCCCCTGTATAAATCATTGGTGCGACCTCATTTGGAATACTGTGTACAGTTCTGGTCACCACATCTCAAAAAGGATATTATAGCATTGGAAAAAGTGCAGAGAAGGGCATCTAGAATGATAAAAGGGTTGGAACACCTTCCCTATGAAGAAAGGTTAAAACGCTTGGGGCTCTTTAGCTTGGAGAAACGATGGCTGAGGGGTGACACGATCGAGGTTTATAAGATTATGAATGGGACAGAGCAAGTTGAGAAAGAAGTACTTTTCTCCCTTTCCCACAATACAAGAACTCGTGGGCACTCCATGAAATTGCTGAGCAGTCGGGTTAGAACAGATAAAAGGAAATACTGCTTCACCCAAAGAGAGATTAACATATGGAATTCACTGCCACAGGAGGTGGTGGCAGCTACAAGCATGGACAGTTTCAAGAGGGAATTAATAAACATATGGAGCAGAAGTCCATCAGTGGCTATTAGCCACAGGGTATAGATGGGAACTCTCAGTCTGGGGCAGGTGATGCACTCTATTCTTGGTGCTGGAGGGTGCAGCAGTGGGAGGGCTTCTGGTGTCCTGGCCCCACTGCCGGACCTCCTGAGGGCACCTGGTATTTTTGGCCGCTGTGTGACAGAGTGTTGGACTAGATGGGCCATTGGCCTGATTCAACATTGGCTTCTCTTATGTTCTTATGTTCACCCCAGCGGGTTTTTCTTCCCTGGGTATGGGGCGTGGGAGCCAGTTTATTTTTCTAATTTGCCAGATGGCTAGTGTAAGGGCTAAACCACAGGCCTATCGGACTATACCACTGTATTAATATAGAATTGATACAGTGGTATAGTCCAGTAGGCCTGTGGTTTTTGGTTTTTTGGTTGACGGTTTTTAAAACACTGGAACGGTTCACTGTTGGGCCCGGGGACTGGATTGCAGGTAGTTTGGGGGCAGCATCCTCTAAGCTGAGTTAATGTGAGCCAGCTCATCGTTTTTTTAGCCCCCGGCTCACCCAGGTTTCGCCTTCGCCCGGGAAGGGATGGCCCCGGGGCAAACTGATCGATACAGTAGCCCAAGCGCCTCTCACAACTTTTAAGGCCAGCCGTTGCTCGCAAAGTAGAATTTTTCGCCTCCTCGGGCAAGACTCCGCAGCTCTTTTTCTTCCTTTTCCCCACCCCTGGCAAGGATTCGGGGGCAGCTTCCCTTGGGACTGCAGGTGGAGGAACACATTTTAGGGAGACTTCCCTCTAAGCTAAAATCTCTCCCACTACAAAAAGCCTCCTGGCCGTAGCCCAGGCAGAGAGTGCAAACACTTTTCTCCTACTGGGCTATTTTTCTGTGTGCAGGGAGACATTAATTCCGAGCTGGAGTCTCTCACCTGCCGCCTCCAGTCTAGGAACTCCGTCCCCTCAAGGCTCTCCCACCTCATTCCCAGCACATTCTCCTAAAAGTTGGGGGGCAGGGCAGGTGCAGGAGTGGTCTTGGCTTCTCTCAGAGGGGAGTGAGGGAGGGGTGCGGCCTCCGGCAAGGAAAGGGAGTCTTCTCCCAGGAACGGATTGGCAAAGTCTTGCTGAGGAAGCATTGATAAGAACATAAGAGAAGCCAATGTTGGATCAGGCCAACGGCTCCATCCAGTCCAACACTGTGTCGCACAGTGGCCCGAAATGCCAGGTTGGTGTAGTGGTTAAGTGCTTGCCCAGGACTCTTAATCTGGGAGAACCGGGTTCAATTCCCCACACCTCCGCTTTTGCACCTGCTGGAGTGACCTTGGGCAAGCCACAGTGCCCTGTCAGAGCCGTTCTTGAAAAAGAGCCGCTCCTGAGAGAGTTCTCTCAGCCCCACCCACCCCACAGGGTGTCTGCTGCGTGAGGGGAGGGGAAGGGAAAGGAGTTTGTAAGCCGCCCTGAGACTCCCTTGGGCAGTGAAGCGCAGGGTATAAATCCAATCTCTCTCTTCTCTTCTCAGGTGGCATGCAGGAGGTCCAGCGTGTGGGGCCAGGACCCTAGACGCCTCCCACTGTTGCCCCCCCGAGCACCAAGAATACAGTGCATCACCTGCCCCAGGCTGAGAGTTCCTATCTCCTGCACTTGTGGCTCATAGCCACTGATGGACCTCTGCTCCAGACGTTTATCCAATTCCCTCTCGGAACTGTCCATCCTTGTAGCTGCCCACCACCTCCTGTGGCAGTGAATTCCAGGTGTGAATCACTCTTTGGGCAGGAGGAGGGAGGATGGATGCGCAAGGAAGGCGGGAATTCCCCCACAAGGAATGGCCAGTTAGAGGGGAGAGAGTGTGGGGCCGGACGCTCCGGAGCCTTGATAGGATGAAATCCAGAATTGTGAGATTCTACCCTGAATCCAATCTGGGGAGGGAGAGTTCACCCCAGGGACTGGCACAGAAGACGTGTGAGGAGAAAGGGTTTCCCATATCCTTTCTTTCTTTCTTTCTTTCTTTCTTTCTTTCTTTCTTTCTTTCTTTCTTTCTTTCTTTCTTTCTTTCTTTCTTTCTTTCTTTCTTTCTTTCTTTCTTTCTTTCTTTCTTTCTTTCTTTCTTTCTTTCTTTCTTTCTTTC
>JAPDNY010001447.1:0-15598 GCA_029375565.1 Gekko gecko | reverse complement strand
TATGGTAATTGTTAAATAGTGGGTTTTTTTTTTTAGTAAATACAATTTATTATTGGATATATCACATGTTCAAACATTTTCAACCAACCTACATACCCATTTTTTCTAATTTCCCTTCTCCCCCCCCCAAACAAGACTTCCCGCACCACTCCAACCCCATTAATATCTCTCTTATTCTATTACAATTATTCCTAAACTTATTTTCTCTAGCAAACGGTAACTAATTCAGAAATCTAATTCTATTTCATTTTCCACTTAATAACTATCAAAGCAGATCAAGCCGCGTTTAATGTCCCAGTTTTTCAACAAGTATTTTTGAAAGTCTTTCCAGTCTTCAAAAAAGTTTCATCTTCTTCGTTGTTTAATTTTCTTGTTAATTTGTCCATTTCTGCTAAAAACAACGTCTTTTTAATCCATTCCCATGTTTCAGGTACTTTATCTTGTTTCCAACATTGAGCAAAAGTCAATCTTGCTGCTGTAGTCAAGTACCATAGCAGTGTTCTCTTGGCTACCTTTATTTCTTCCATTTTAAGACCTAACAATAACATCTGTGGGTCTTTCTTAAAAGTACATTTCAAAATTTTTTGTATCTCATTGTGGATCTCTGTCCAATACTTTACTGCCTTATCGCATGTCCACCACATATGGTAAAAAGACCCTTCATGTTTTTTACATTTCCAACATTTGTTGGACATACTTTCATTTATAATAGCAATTTTTTTAGGCGTCATATACCATCTGTACATCATTTTATAGCAATTCTCTTTAACATTTACACACGTTGAAATTTTCATTGATTTTTTCCACAAATATTCCCAAGATGTCATTAATATCTCATTATTAACATTTACAGCCCATTTTATCATTTGCTCCTTTACAACTTCATCCTCAGTATACCATTTCAATAACACCTTGTACAGTTTAGAAATCATTTTTTTATCTTTTTCAAGCCATACAGTTTCAATTTCAATGTTCTTTGCTCTAAAACCATGTTCCCTTTTATCGGTCTTAAATAGATCATAAATCTGTCTATACTTCAACCAATCATATTCAAATTCAACATCAAATCTATCTTTTAACACAAAATTTTTCCCTTCAGATTTTAAAAGATTTTTATAAGGTAGCCAATCTAGTCCTTGGTTTCTTGAATATGGATTAATTACTTCCGCTGGTACAATCCAAAGTGGTCTTTCTTCTGAGAAGAATTTTCTATATCTCGTCCATGTCTCGAACAGTGATTGTCTTACAAAGTGGTGTTTAAAAAATTTATCCACTTTTTCTTTTCCATACCATAAATATGCATGCCATCCGAATTTGTTATCATGTCCTTCCAGGGCCAATAACTTCTTATTGTCCAAATTAATCCACTGTTGCAACCATGTTAAACAGACGGCATCATAATACAGTCTTAAATTCGGTAGTTGTAAGCCTCCTCTCTCTTTTGAATCACATAAAATTTTCATTTTAATCCTTGGCTTTCTTCCTGCCCATACGAATTTGGATAGTTCTTTCTGCCACATATCCAATACCTTCCTTTGTTTTAAAATTGGAATAGTCTGAAACAAAAACATCAAACGTGGTAAAACATTCATTTTTACAGTTGCGATTCTTCCCATCAGTGATAAATTCAAAGTGTCCCATTTCTTCATATCTTGTTGAATCTTATGCCACACCTTTTCATAATTGTTTTTAAACAAGTCAATATTTTTCATGGTTAATTCGATTCCAAGATATTTAGTCTTTGTGACCACTTCACATTGAATTTTCTCTTGCAATTCTGTTTGTCTTTGTTTCGTCATGTTTTTACACATCACTTTGGTTTTGCTTTTATTAACATAAAATCCCGCAACTGACCCAAACTCTTCAATTTTTTCCATCAATTGTGGTATTTTCTCAATTGGGTCTTGAATCATAAACATTACGTCATCTGCAAATGCCCTGTACTTGTAGGCAAAGCCTTTCACTGTAAGTCCTTCAATACTATTGTCTTTCCTTATCGCTGTCAATAATATTTCCAATATCCAAATAAACAGCAACGGAGATAATGGGCAACCTTGACGCGTTCCCTTTTGGACTCGGAAGAAGTCCGTCCTTTCTTTATTTATATTCAAAGCCGCTTTTTGTTCTGAATATATTGCCACAATCATGTTTAAGAAAGACTGTCCAATATCCATTTTTTCAATAACTTGTAGCATAAATTCCCAATTTAAATTGTCAAAAGCTTTTTCCGCATCTAAGAAGAGGAATCCTACTTCTTTTTCAGGATGCTTGTCATAATATTCAATTGCATCTATCACCACTCTCAAATTGTCTCTGATTTGTCTATTTGGTAAAAATCCAGCTTGTTCTTCCGCTATTGTATCTTTCAAATACTTTTTCAGTCTCTCAGAAAGTATTTTTGCAAATAGTTTGTAATCATTATTTAATAGCGAAATTGGCCTATAATTCTTTACTTGAGTCAAATCCAAACCTTCTTTAGGTATCAATGAAATGTTTGCTTCTTTCCATGAATCTGGGATCCGTTTAGTCTGTCTTATCTCATTCGACAGAAGTACTAAAATAGGGGTTAGCTCCTCTTTAAATTTCTTATAGAATTTTGCTGTAAAGCCGTCTGGTCCTGGAGCTTTGCCCAACTTTGCATCCTCTATCGCCATTGTCACTTCTTCTTTCGTTACTAAACCATTTAGTAATTCCTTAATTTGTTTTCCCAGCTCTGGAACTTCAATTTTCTCCAAATATTTCTTGATTCTCTGTTGGTCAATTCCTTTCTTTTGAAATAATTTGGCGTAATATTTAAAAAAAGCTCTTTTTATACCATTCAGATTCATCACATCCTTTCCATCTTCAACAATCTTAGATATAAAGTTTCTTTCTTTTCTATTTTTCAATTGCCATGCTAAAAACTTTCCTGGTTTGTTTGCACCCTCAAATGCTTTTTGCTGTAATTTTTTCAGATTCCAATATAATTCTCTGTTTAAAAGAACATTCAACTGGTCTTGCAAGAAGTGGATTTCCTTAATAATCTTCTTCTTCCCTGGTCTTTTTTTTAATTCCCTTTCTTTTTGTCGAATTTTTTCATGAAGGTCTTTCTGCTGCTGAATCTTTTGCTTTTTGTCTTTGGAGTTCAGAGAGATAAGCATACCTCTCATTACTGCTTTATATGTATCCCATACAACTTGTATATCCGTTCCTTTATTCAAATTCAATTCAAAAAAACTTTTCGTTTCCTTTTTTAAAATTTCATTAATTTGTTTTTGATCCAGTAAATCTTCATTGATTCTCCAAAATAACTGTTTGGGTTTTGCTTTAGATATCCAAAGTAGGGGATTATGATCAGAATTAGTTTTCGGTAAAATTTGTATTTTATAAGTTTTTTGCGCCATCTCCTCTGACATCCAAATCATATCAATTCGAGAAAAGGAATTATGTCTATTCGAATAAAACGTATAGTCCTTAACCTTAGGATTCCACTTCCTCCAAACATCTTCTAATTTCTCTTGCTTCATCAATTGAAAAAATTTTTTGGTAACTTTCCAGCTATTTCAGCACTTGCTTTGGACTTTCTATCCAATGTGTTGTTCACTGTACCATTAAAGTCTCCCGCCAGGACAATTTGGTCATAGTTCAAACACTCCAACTCTTTAGCCAAATCATTAAAAAAGCCTCTTTTGCACCATTGGGTGCATATATATTAACAAGCAATGTCTTTTTTCTGTCCATAAAGATTTCCACGCCTACATATCTCCCTTCTTTGTCGGAAAAAATTTGTTTAGGATCCAAATCTTTTGAAATATAAATCACTGTTCCTTTTTTCTTGTTAAATGCTGAAGAATGAAATTCTTCTCCCAATTTTTTATTAGTCAAATACTTATCGTCTTGTTTTCTTATGTGTGTTTCTTGTAGACAAATTATATTACATTTTTGTTTTTCCAGCCAATGATTCACCAGTCTTCTTTTACCTGGTGAATTTAGTCCATTTACGTTCCAAGATAAAAATTTGTAATCCATAATGGCGTTGAATTAAATATCTTTAAAGTCGTCCAAATTGCTCGCTTTAAATCTATATAAGTCTCCTTCTGTTTTAAGAGTTGATCTCACCGAGTTGTACATAAATGTAAGTCCATATGGAATCTCCCATCTGAACCTGATATTCATTTCTTTTAATCTGTCTGTCAATTTCTTGAATTTCTTTCTGTCTTGTAGAATCGATCTCGGAATTTCCCTCAAGATTATTATTTTCTTTCCATTAATTTCCAACGGTTGTGTAAATTGTTTCTTGAAAACATCTTCCTTCATCTTTGTTGTCACAAATTGAACAATTACATCTCTAGGTAATTGCTTTCTTTTGGCATAGGCTGAGTTTACTCTGTAAATCAAGTCAAAGTCTGCATCCAAATCTCCCTTCGTCTTCCCCTATGTAAGTTGTCAATGTCTTAATTACTAGAGCCCGTAAATCTTGATCCTCCTCTTCTTCTATCCCTCTCAATCTCAAATGATTCTGAGTAGCCCTATAATCCATTATGGTCTCCAGCCTTGCGTTTTCTGACAGGGTTTTTTTAACCCTTTGTTCCATATCTTCAGATTTTGTCACCAGACTTTTGACTTCCTTTTTGAGTTCTTCTGTATCTTTCTTAATCCCTGACACTTCTGCAAGTACCAGTTCCTTCAATTCTTCCATATTTTTTTCTGTACTTGAATTTGCACTTGCTCTATTTGCTCCAATTGTTGTTGCAACTGTGATTCTATTTGTTTTCCAAGATTTTCAGTCATCCGTTTTTCCATCGCCTCCATAGCTGCTTGCCACTCTTTTTTTCCTTTGCAGTCATTCTCGGGCTGGGTGATGAAGCAGCTCTAGGTCTTGTTCGCAAATCCGTCTTGGAGGCCACTTCAATGTTAGTTAGTCTTTATATTAGCAGTCTTCAAGCCAAATCGCCACCTTTAAAACTTGTTTAAACACTTTTTCGGCCTGAAAATAACGTTTTAAATTTTGGTCCTCCCCAAAATGTCGGGCGCAATTTCTCTATGATTTTCCGGCTAGAGTAGGCTTCTTCCGAACTTCCTGTTCTCCTGTCCGTCTCTATAATCCAACTTCCGGTAAAGGTGGTGTCACATAATAAAATGTCCATCCGCTTCAAACACAACAGCCTCTGAAAACCTCCACTCTAGCCCACTTCCTGTATCACAGAGTCACAGTTAGTTTCGTTTCTACTACGTAGCGTTTAGACTTGAATAACCACAGGAATGCAAAACAAAGTCTCTTTTCAGCCTTTTTCTCTAACGGAAAGCTTTCTTTTTACTTTTAATTCAAGCGGAATAGTTCCTTAAGCGTTTCAACGCTTATCCGTACGTTTATCACAGTCTTCTTTAAACCGGTAAGCGCTTAATCGTATATTTGTTACCTTGCTTGTAGTTTCGGGGTTTCGCGGTGCTTCTTCCGTAAACGATGTTAATCAGATGATGAAGAGATCGGTAGATGGCGAATTTATGCTGAATTCTCAGCCCGGCTGGCATCTGTAGAGTTGATTTGCAACTGCCCTCTTCACGGAGGGAGATCAAAGTGTAAACAAGCTTCCTCCAAAGCTTATCCACACCGATCTCAACCCCCCTCAGGCTTCGCTGCTTGCTTGCCACTCCCCCGCCTGGAGAGTGCTGCGCTGGGCCAAATAGAGCCCAGACTGTCGTCAGATGCCGCAGTACACTCTGCACAACTCGCAAAGTGTGTCAATTCGCCATTTTCCCCGACCGGAAGTCGTTAAATAGTGGGTTTTAACAGGACAGAGGTGAAGGCAGAGTGATCTCAGCAAGCAGCGGTTTATTGCATCTCAACAGGAACGTTTTACATGGGGCCACTGAACTAACTGTATACACCTAAGTCACTTCCAGCTCCCATGCAATTGGTGAGTTCAAATGGCCTCCAGGCTCCAGCTTGCCTGGCTGCCCTCAGGGGCCAATCCATAGGCAGGTTCCAGGATCCTGCCTGCCTTTGTTCTGGGGCTTCAAGATCCAACTAGGTGGCCTGCCAGACAAGTCCAGGCATGCCTCCTTATGCTGGCTACTGGCACCCGCAGCGGTTAAGCCTGAGTGGAAGATTGCACATGTCCAGACCTAACAGTAACAGTGTGTCAGTGAGGCTGGCTGGTGCCCACTGTAAATGGTGGTACATATAGAGTTGGCAGCCTCCAGGTGAGATCTCCTGGAATTACAACTGATCTCCGGACTACCCGCTTATTTATTATTTATTTTAAACATTTACTCCACTTCTCCTGCAGAAAATGGCAGCTTTGTAAAGTGGACTGCTGGGCATTACACCCCACAGAGGTCCCACCCCCTCTATAAATCTGCAGGTATTTGCAAATCTATGCTAGAAGGGTACAATTGCCATGTCTGGGTTGCAAAATTCCGGGATATTTTTGGGGTGGACCATGGGAAGGGCAGGATTTGGGGAGGAGAGGGACTTCAGCAGGGTATAATGCCAGAGACTCCACCCTCCAAAGCAGCCATTTTCTCCAGGGGGAACTGATCTCTGTTAGTCTGGGGATCAGGTGTAATAGCTGGTAATCTCCAGGTGCCACCTGGAGGTTGACAAGGACGCAGGCCTATGAATGCACCACGGCCATCCCTGCATGAAACAGAACTTCTAGACGTGCGGAGACGAGGAAAGGGTAAATCTGAAAACACCGTGATTTTTTTCCCGTAATCCCCTGGAACGAATTTAATCCTCTTTCTACAAACCGGGGCGAGAACGCGCACGGGGCTTTGCAGTGCCCCGGGGAGCCTGCAGGTGGTGGCGGCGAGCAGTCCCGGGCGGTTAGATTTGGCCCTCCCGGCCTCCGTAGCGCGGCCTGAACGGATCCGCGCTGGCCGGGCCATGGCGTCGCAGGGAGCGTCGTCGGGCGGCAGCCCCATCCAAATCCCCAGCCGCCTGCCGCTGCTGCTCACCCCCGAGGCCGTGCTGCTGCCGGGCTCCACCATGCGCGCCAGCGTGGACTCGCCGCGGAACATGCAGCTGGTGCGGAGCCGCCTGCTGAAGGGCACGTCGCTCAAGAGCACCATCATCGGCGTCATCCCCGACACCCACGACCCGGCCAGCGACCTCGACCCGCTGCCCCCGCTCCACAGGTACAGGACCCGCCCACTCACCCCCGTCGCCGTGGCGACCGGCTCCGCCTCGCGACCCCCTCTCTCGGTTGTCAGGGCAACCGCCCAGCTTCCTGGTAGCTCGCCTTCGGCCACCGGTCGCGGCTCCTGCCCCGCCCCTTCGCGGTTAGGCCCCGCCCCCTCTGTCGTCATGGTAACTGTCTTCCCTTCCTCTCTTCTGTCGCTATGGTTACAGTTCTCTCTGTCGCCGTGGTAACTGCCCCTTCTGGTCCTCCTGACCCTTTTGCCCTGGCTTCCATCCTGGTACCTTCATTCATTCAATTTATGGCCCCCCTTGCATTTCTCCTCAGTTGGGACTGTTTGCCTTTGGTTGTCATGGTAACCGTCAGGCACCTCTTCCCTTGGATCTGGACCGCTGACCCTCTCCTGCTAGGACTATCTCAAGGGTCTGGCGAGGTCATCCCCCACCAGCAGTGATGCTCTGCCTCTTTGCTGTTATGGCAACTGCTCCTCCTGTTGCTCCCTCACTCTGTGTCCCGACTAATGTTCCCTCTAAGCTGTGGAGTACTGTGAGCAAACATTCTACTTTGTGAGCTACTGGCATTAAAGTTGTGAGTGAGCGATTTGGCTGCTGCATACATTAGCTTGCTCTGGGGCCATCCTTCCTGAGCTATGATGAAAATCTGGGGGCTAAAAACTGTGAGCTAAGTTACACTAACTTGACTTAGAGGGAAAACTGGTCCTGGCAACTGTTTCTTTTGCTCCTCCTCTCCATTGGCATGGTCTGGTCTTCCTGCCTCTCTTGCCACAGCCACCTCTTTTTCTTGCCTATGTCTCCATAGCCATTGCCTAATCCCCTCTTAGATTGCCATGGCAACTGTCAGCTCCCTCCCTGGCAACTCGTCACTCCTGGTGTTGGACCAGCAACTTTTTCTGCCAAGATGCCCTTAAATGCTAACTCTGGCTTGAGCCCCTCTGTGTTAAAGAAAAGTGCTCCTTTTTGTCATGCTTTCAGCACCGTTCAGCTCCTAGTGCGCTCCTAGGGAGAATTACTCCAGTCCAAGCTCCCTGAAATCCATAACCTGATATAGGATTGCAGTGTGAAAAACTTGGCTTGGTTGCATAGAGAGAGTCTCATGTGTGGCTGCACCTGAACTGTTAGGCCAACCACCTAAGTTGTCTCTGGAATGTTCTGCTGCAAAGCCAACACCTGCCTCCCTGGTGAGACGTGCAAGGGTGGAGTCGTTCATGCAGCTAAGGTGGTGATTTGGAGAGGACGCAATGCCTGTTGTAGTTGTTTCTCAGGTGCCATTATAGATTGTAGGTAAGATTGGTACTCAGCACCCAGGGACCGTTTAATTTACAACGAAACTTCCTGAAAGGTGATTAGCAGCACAGAACAAGTAGAGTCAAGGCCTTGCAGTTCTGCCGCTGTTGTGGGGGCCACTCAGACCTGGTCATTGGCACCCACAGGGCAGATGCACTCTTTGCCTCCTCCTGCACCGTGGCGCAAGAGGAGAAATTGGGTGAGCCAGCACACTGTTATTAGCATCTGCCAGTCAGGCTTGAGTGTTGGCGTGTAGTGTTGGAGCGACCTGGCTCACTTTTTGAGTCATTTTATCATCCCAGTTCACCAGCACCTCTTTGAATTCCTTTACGGTGTGGGGTGATCCAAAAAACACAATGCCATTGCTTGTCTGCAATTTGTCGTGATGTGTTCAAGGATTCTCTGTGACAGATGAACCAAAATGAAATAAGCTCTCTTGTTATGGCTTCAACTACTCAGCTGTTTGTCTGACTTTGCCAAAAGGGGAAAGCCAAATAACTAATTTAGGGATTAGTCTGGGTAGGGCGTTCCTCTTGCCTGTGCATGCTGGTGGCAAAGCCCTGGAGTCCTTGTGGATGTTTCCTTGCTGTGGTTCCTACACATACCATTTTACTCTTGAAGTTCCGCCGAGCGTACACCAGTTTCAGGTATGTAGCAATGTTAATCGGGTAGTAGAACAAAATTCTAGTCCAGTAGCACCTTACAGACCAACAAAGTTTTCCAGGGTGTAAGCTTCTGTGAGTCATACCTTGCTTTTTGAGTTCTTTATCTGACAAAGTAAGTGTGACTCACAAATGTTTATATCTTGGAAAAAATGGGGTGTTTTTTTAAGGTGCTACTGGACTCAAAAGCTTATTTTCCAGTCTTTACAGTGCTGTCAGACTCAAATTAAGTGCACACTGATAGTACTGTATAAATTATACTCTATATGTGCGTTATTTGTTTCCTTTTTGTGGTTTGCATATCAGTTTTTGGCCATGCAACAGAGGAATCCACTGTTCTCCATGTGCTTTGTGGGTCATTTAAAAATAATAATAAAGTGATATTATTCTGTATATATATGAAGTGATTTGAAGACGTAAGCTTGTTAAGTGTAACTTCAAGTGGGAACTAATTCATTATGTGGTATTTTTTATTGAAAGCTTTCAAATCTCTCTTTTCACAAAAGAAATGGAATAACATGGAGAAACAAGTTTGCTCGTGGCCAGTCATGCTGCGTGGCTCTAGCTCATAAGCGTGGGAGATGCCTAAGCAGGTTGCATTGATTTTTCTGTGTGGGTGTCTTATGTCAAGACCTAGATCTGAAAAATGGACATAAAAAAGAGAAACGTGCATATAAATATAGCTGGAACAGTTTTTGTCCAGCAGTTGTCTGTGCTGAAGAGCCAAGTCCCTGGTCAGTGTTGAAAAAAACAGCTTGCCTCCTCAGCGGGGAAACTGCTGTTGTGAAAATGACACATGATGTTTCTGCTGTGGAGTTCTTTTCCCCTTGCATGCTTGCTTCTTTGGATACTGACCCTCGTCTCACAAGTAGTCCAGACTTGCATATGTTTACAAACGTTATGGCCAAACCAGCTGTCATGGCGTGGGGGAGCAGGGGAACTACAGAGATTTGCCACCCTCCTGGTGGGGTCTGGAGATCTCCTGGGATTACAGCTCCGGACAACATAGATCAGTTCCCCTGGGAAAATATTGCTACTTTGGAGGGTGAACTCTAGGGCATTACACCCTGCTGAGGTCCCTCCTTTCCCCAAGACCCACCTTCAACAAGCTCCACCCCCCTAAATCTCCAGGAATGACCCAATCCAAAACTGGCAAATTTCGACCCTCTGGCCTGGCAATGCTAAAAGCAATGGAGTGTGGCAAGGTAAAGGGTGTGTGTGTATGGATAAGCTCCCCATGACCATCTACTCTGTTTTTGGTACAAAATAGTTCCCCACTCCCTGCTTTAGAAATGAGGGGGTGGTCATGTGCAGTGCTTCCTCTAAGCTTTGGAGTCTTGTGAGTGAAAATTCTACTTTGTGAGCTACTGGCATTAGAGTTGTGAGCGAGCGACTTAGGCGCTGCATAAATTAGTTTGCTCTGGAGCCATCCTTCCTGAGCGAAGACAAAAATGTGTGAGCTGGAAGCTAAAAAACTGTGAGCCAGCTCACACTAACTCAGCTTAGAGGGAACACCGGTCATGGGTAAAACTGTGTGTGGATTCCCCCTCCCCCTCGATATGTTCAATTTGACCTTTCTCCCCAGTGGCTTGAGTGAAGTTCTGAGAAAGAGAGCGAAGGTCTGTTATGCTGGTTGCTAAATTTCTTGCTGTGTCACGGCAAGTGAGGAAAATCTTCTTAACCCTTTCAGGATTGGCACGGCGGCCCTGGCGGTTCAGAGTGGTTGGCAGTAACTGGCCCAAGCCTCATTACACGCTGCTGATAACAGGCCTCTGCAGATTCCAGATTTTGCAGCTGGTGAAGGAGAAGCCCTATCCGGTCGCCGACGTCGAGCAGTTGGATCGGCTGGAGCAATTCACCAACAAGTCTAAGGCCGAGGAGGAACTGGGGGAGCTGTCCGAGCAGTTTTATAAATACTCAGTGCAGGTTCGCTGGTCTGGTTCTGGAACTGTGGAAGCTGATTTTAGACATCAGCGGTTTTAGGTGGTTAAGTGTAGACAGAGAAGGTCTGTAGGTCAGTGGCAGAGCACATGATTTTGCACCCAGATGGCCCTAGGTTCAGTTTTTGGCATCTCCACTTAAAGAGATGCCGGGTGCTGAGAAGGGCTGTTCTCTGCCTGAGACGCTGGCTTGTCCAAATACACAGAATATGGAGAAAATAAGAGGCGGAGGACTTTTTCTCCTCTTCCCATAATAATAGAATGCAGGGGCACCCAGTGAAATTTATGAGGAGAGCAAAAAAGAGATACTTTTTTTGGCTGGTGCATAATCAGCTTATGGAATGCGTCGCCATAAAGTGGAATGGCAGCTGCTACTTTAAGTCAGTGACTGTTAGCTGTGCCTGACTCTTAGTAGCCCCTGTAAGAAAAGCTCTGTAAGCTCTTGGAGGATTGGCTTACATTAGGGGTGTGTCGCCTAATATGCAAAGGAGTTCCTGCTACAAAAAGAGCCCTGACTGTGATTATTATTATTTATTTATTTGATTTATATTCCGCCCTCCCCGCCATGTTCAGATGCAGCATGCCACTAACTTTTGTTTGTTGGGTAAACAACAGAAGGGGGGGTGCTTTAGCCTCCATGCCCCAGTTATAGTTGGCCACTTTTGGGAACAAGGATGCCAGACTAGATAAAGCAGGACTTGGCAAATCCCAGGTGCCATGTTGCCATGGCACCTAGAAATTTAGTTGTGGCACCTAGAACCAGTTTGGGATAGTGGTCAGGAGCGCGGACCCTAATCTGGGAGAACTGGGTTTGATTCCCCACTTCTCCATATACAGCTGCTGATGTGACCTTGGGTCAGTCACGGTTCTCTCAAGAGCAGTTCTCGAGAGAGAGCTCTCTCAGGCCCCACCTACCTCACAGGGTGTCTGTTGTGGGGAGGGGAAGGGAAAGGAGATTGTAAGCTGCTCTGAAATTCCTTCAGGTAGTGAAGGGCGGCGTATAAATCCAATCTCCTCCTCTTCTAGTATTTTTCTGTGGTGGCAATAATTCGAAAATACATTCACACATAGCCTTGAAAGCTGAGATATGAAACTAGCTCCCAAATTGCTAAGCTGAGCGAAAGAAAATGTGTTAGTACCTCACATAAAGCAGCAGTCTCATCCAGTAGGGCCTTTTCAGAATGCCTTACCTTCTTTTAAGACAATACCGAGCAAGATTTGCCGAATGTATAAAGCAGTTCCATATGTGTCCCTGCCCACTCTATCCCTCCAGCTGCCGAATGCGTCCCTTATACTTAAATGAGAGTCATTCCACTTCAGTGAATATGTAGGGCAGGTAGGTAGAAGAAGCGCTAGAGATCTGGTGCGCAAAGTCTGAACCTTTGCCAAAGGGGAGGAAATCACGAAAGGCTCAGCGCGTGAGACTGCTCGACAAAATGGCAGCGTGTGAAGCAGCCGGAAGGATCAGTGCAACTCGTTCCTCGAGTTGGGTGGTGGCCTGCCCAATGCCTCCGGTCTGAACGAGCGCCGGCGGGCCGTTGCCGTCCCAGTCTCGTAACATCTTGCCGCCAGAGTGCCTGAGAACCCTTCTAGGCACAGAAAAGGCAACCGGCCAGGCAGAAAAAGGCAGCGGAGGTTTTGGTCTGTCGTTTTGCTGATCTTCCCAGTTTCTGGTGGGGAGGGGGAGCCCGCCAGGTAGCTAGTCATTTGTGCTATTTTAGGGCATGATTCATAGCTGCGTATGCTCCCAGCAGCCGTGAGCCTGGCTGCTAGCTGCGTCTCTGTCCCAAGGCGGGGGGGAGAAAAAAATACCATGTGCACCATGCAAAGTGAGGAGGGAACTCTGATGATAATTGCATCAGAAAGGCGTTCAAATCATGCGGCAGAAAACCCTTCCAGCTCTGTAGTCAGCAGTACTAATTGGCCTCGAGGAGTCTGTTACCTTTTGCTTGTTCAGATGGAATCCTGCAGGAGGTTTGCCTCGAGGCAAATGGTTTTCTCGGCCGCTGAAATTCAGAAGCGATTCTTGCGATAGCCTTGGTTTCCGTGGTGCAAGATGGTACTGTAAAAGCATTTAATAATGTGTTGTTGTTGTTGTTGTTTTTGTCCTTTCCCTTATGAAGCTGGTTGAAATGCTGGATATGTCAGTCCCCGCGGTGGCTAAACTACGACGCCTCCTGGACAATCTGCCCCGGGAAGCTTTGCCGGATATATTAACTTCCATCATCCGCACCAGTAACCAAGAGAAGCTGCAGGTACAATGTGCTGCTGCTGTTCAGGCCGAGCACCATACCGTCCCCGTCCCGTCCCCCCCACACACATTCTCTGTGCTTGTTTTCAAATTCCACATCTGTCAAAATGATTAATAACAGTAAGTTGGGAATGTGATAATTGCCTGGAGCCCGTTGCCGTATATTTAAAAAATAAATAACCAGTTGTTGTATGAAGCACAGGTAACTGAGCTACAAGTTATCTCTTATAAGTTACCTGCTCGAACATTACACTCCCTTCCAGAGCAACTCCTTTTGCGAAGAGGAAGAATTAGTGGGAATCATCAGATTATACCGTGACCTGGATGGCCCAGGCCAGCCTGACCTCATCAGGTCTTGGAAGCTAAGCAGGGTTGGCCCTGGTTAATATGTGGATGGGAGACCACCAAGGAGGTCCAGGGTACCTGCGCAGAGGCAGGCAACCGCAAACCATCTCCTTGTCTCTTGCTTTGAAAACTCTACGGCAGAGGTGTCGAACTCATTTGTTACAAGGGCCGGATCTGATATCAATGTTACTTTGTTGGGCCGGGCCATGTGTGCCATAAAACGTAATGCCAGGTACCGGAGATATAAACTGTATATAAAGGACAGCAACTCGTAAGCTCCGAGTTGGTGTATCCTTGCTGCAAGGCCTCATGGGCTGGGAGGGGAGCGTAAAGGAAAACCGGCGCGGGTGGACTGGAGAGCCAGAGGTGTAGCCCTGGGCAAACGTTCTCACACTGCTTGACTGCTGCAGACAAGGTTGTTCTGCCATCCTGAAGCCACAACTGGGACGGCTTCTCCTGCTCTCCCATGAGAAGTCTCCTGTTCCCTCCTTTACATTAGTTGCTCGTGGGCCACGTAAGAGTCCTGGACAGGCCAGATCTGGCCCACGGGCCTTATGTTTGACACCCCTGCTCTACGGGGTGGCCTTTAAGTCAGCTGCGATTTGATGGCGCTTTCTACCACCATTGGATTCAACTTGGCAGAAGGGAAATAATTGGATCCAATCCAATCATTTTGACACCACTCCCTTTTTGGCACCCCATTTCTGATAATAGAGCTCCTATAATATTCTGTGTTGGGGGGGTATGGTGCCTTGGCTTGAAAAATGTTGTTGAAGTCACACATTCCGGTTCCCCACTCCTCCACCTGAAGCCAGCTTGGTGACCTGGGGTCACTCACAGCTCTCAGAGCTCTCTCAGCCCACCAGCAGGTCTAGCACACCACCTAGTGGTGCATAGCGCTAAAGAGATAGCAGTTCGGCTGCCAGATAGTCTTTGGATCTCTTGACTATACAATACACACTGTCACACGATAAGAACATAAGAGAAGCCAATGTTGGATCAGGCCAATGGCCCATCCAGTCCAACACTCCTGTGTCACAGTGACCAAAAATACCAGGTGCCATTAGGAGGTCCAGCAGTGGGGCCAGGACACCAGAAGCCCTCCCACTGCTGCCCCCCCAAGCACCAAGAATACAGAGTATCATTCGCCCCAGACCGAGAGTTCCTATCTATACCTTGTGGCTAATAGCCACTGATGGACCTCTGCTCCATATGCTTATCTAATTCCCTCTTGAAGCTGTCCATGCTTGTAGCCGCCGCCACCTCCTGTGGCAGTGAATTCCATGTGTTAATCATTCTTTGGGTGAAGAAGGACTTCCTTTTATCCGTTCTAACCTGACTGCTCAGCAATTTCGTTGAGTGCCCACAAGTTCTTGTATTGTGAAAAAGGGAGAAAAGTATTTCTTTCTCTACCTGCTAATTAATTAATTAATTCCAATTTTGTGTTCTGTTTGCCCCTTTGGTAGATATTTTTTGGTGAGGACTGGTGCTGTGTTAAAGCATATGCAGATGGTCCTAGGTTCAATCCCCGGTATCTCACGTTAAAGGGTTCCAATTAATGGGGCACAGACTGACCTTCATCTGAGACTTTGAAAAGCCACTGCCAGTCACGCTAGGCAGTATTGATTTGGGCTATGTGGACCAGTGATCAAACTCAGTAAAACCAGATTTCCTCAGCGACGTGTTCACGAACCTGACTGAAGGAGGATGAAACATTGGAACTTACCTGAAGGTTTCTTCTCTTCAGTGGGCGAGAGTCATCCACACTCCACAGCCAATACAGTCCACACAAATTTCCATAGCCCTGCCCGGAGCAAGGGGAGATGTGACCTAACCAGTTTGGATGAGTTTGCCCCACTGAAGAGAAGAAACCTTCCGGAAAGTTCCAGAGTTTTGTTCTCTTAAAATAGTCACTGAATCAGTGCAGCAAATGTGTTTGTAGCACTGGGAGAGGAAGAACGTTTGCGAAACAGGA
>JAPDNY010001446.1:0-15601 GCA_029375565.1 Gekko gecko | reverse complement strand
AAACATCAACAACCTCAGATATGCAGATGATACCACTCTAATGGCAAAAAGTGAAGAGGACCTAAAGAACCTCTTGCTGAAGGTAAAGAGGAGAGCGCAAAGGTTGGCTTGAAACTCAACATCAAAAAAACTAAGATCATGGCATCCGGCCCCATCACTCTTTGGCAAATAGAAGGTGAAGTCGTGGAAGTAGTGACAGACTTCACATTCCTGGGATCCAAGATCACTGCAGACGGTGACTACAGCCATGAAATTAAAAGTTGCCTGCTCCTTGGGAGGAAAGTGATGGCAAACCTAGACAGCATAATAAAAAGTAGAGACATCAGCCTGCCAACAAAAGTCTGTATGGTCAGAGCAATGGTATTCCCAGTAGTACTGTATGGCTGCGAGAGTTAGACTATAAGGAAGGCCAAGTGCCAAAGAATAGATTCTTTTGAACTATGATACTGGAGAAGACTCTTGAGAATCCCTTGGACTGCAAGGAGATCCAATCAGTCAATCCTAAAAGAAATAAATCCTAACTGTTTCCTGGAAGGTCAGATACTGAAGCTGAAGCTCAAATACTTTGGCCACCAAATGAGAAGGGAGCACTCACTGGAGAAGACCCTAATGCTGGGAAAGATCGAAGGTCAAAGAAGAAGGGGACGGCAGAGGATGAGATGGCTAGACAGTGTTATCGAGGCAACGAACATGAAATTAAGCAAACTCCAGAGGACGACGGAAGACAGGAGGGCCTGGCATGATGTGGTCCATGGGGTTGCGAAGAGTCGGACTTGACTGTGTGACTGAACAACAACAAAATGTTATGTGCTACATAATTACTAAGAATTAATATGGACATTGCTGGGAGTTGTTTTTTTTTTTTACAAAGAATGTTATTTTTTTACACCATTTATCTCCCACCTTTCTCCCCAACGGGGAACCATAATTCCTTATATCATTCTCCTCTCCTCTTTTAATCCTCACATCAACACTGCAAGGCAGGTTAAGCTGAGACTTGCCCAAGGTTGCCCAACAAACTTCCATGGCTGACTGGGAATTTGAACCTTGGTCTTCTAGATCTTAGTCTGACACTCTGACCACTAGACCACAGTAGCTCTGGAACAGAGTAGGGATGAATGGATCCCTCGCATTCCATATGCCTGTCATTCCAAAATAATTTCCTGTATGCTATTCTACTTTTCTTTAATTTCTGTTCATGCTGGATAATTTCTAAAGTTAATTTCAGAATCAGATAATGAGCATTTTGCTTCAGCTGCCAAGTTGTTTAGTTCATCTGCATTCCCTCACCCATGTTACCAATGGATGCATGGGCACTAATAAAAATCTACAAAGGGGAAGAGTAACCCTTGATGTGGCTGTTCATCTCTGCATCAAGATTCTTTTTTGGAAGGTACTGCCACATTTTGCACATGAAGTCCTACATGTTGGTAAAGCAGCTCTCCCCATGGTACAACTATATGCTAAATCATATCAAGATTGCTTTTTTGCAGTGTTTTATCAATGCACATAGATCAAGATGGCTAGCCATGTTAGTCTGTCTGTATCAGTAGAAAAGAGTAAGAGTCTTTAAGGTGCTATTAGACTGTTACTCTTTTTTATCAATGCACATGTGTAATTTAGAGGAACAAAATGCTATATACAAAATAAAGGAAGTAAACCCTGCAGCAAGCCAAACATGCCCTGTACAAAGTTTGGCAACCTGAAAATGGAGCAAGGGAAATGTTCTAATGCACTGGTTCCATTTGGAATCCCAAAATTAGAGAAGAAATTCAGATGACAAGCAAAGTGCCTCCTAGAACTGAGATAACATTTAGACATTTCTAGAAGTGAAAACACTCTACTGTTCCTTTAATGGGCAGAGAGGACAATCTGAAATCATTATTTTCCATACCCTTTTAAAAATTTCATGGCACAAATTAGAATTCGACATCCACCCACATACATTTGTCATCAGTTCAGGCTTTTCTTTGCTGCTGCTGTTGAGTTCCAGATCCAATCCATTGAAAGTGCTGTGTAAAAGAGAGAGAACAGCTACAAATATGCCAAAAAAAAAAAAAAACCCACCATCAGGAGGTGTCAGTATTTTTTCCCTTCCTTTCATAACTAACTAATAGTATCGTTTCTCTAGAGTTCTTGGTATCTGAACTTCCCGGGAGGGAGAAGATCGTTAACATGTGGCATGCCAGTTATTCTTTCCAAGGCAACAATAGAAGCTGAAAGCAGCAGGAATCCTGTAGCTTAGCAGCCATTTCTAACTTGTGGTTCAAAGTGTGGGTCTGCACATGCGGCTGCGAGGATAAGGTTCAGTTCTCCAGTAAAAGGAGATCCGCCAAGGCGTTTCTTTGAACGTCCATGCACATTGTCGAGCACAGAACATCCGAGTTGGCAGGGTGCTGCTGCCGACAAGCAAGGGTATAGTTAAAGAGTGTGAGAAAGGACACACCCAGATGAATGGAGCTCTTTGAACCAAAGAGAATACAAGACAGGCCATCTTTTTTTAATTCCACGTAAGGCTTTCCCTCTAAAAGATCCCAGTGACCAAGTTCAAATCCTTAAAGGGGAAAGTTCTCTCACCTTTGGTCTTCTAAAGTTAAAGCACTCCAGAAAATGACACCGGGCTCAAAGGCTCCTTTCAGCAATTAAAAACTCCCCCCCCATTAAGTCACAGCCAAGGATTGTTAGAGGCTTCGTGGAATTCGTGCACACTTTTTTGTACAGGGCAGTTTGGGGCTCCAGAACTGAACATTGCAAAAATTTGGCCCAGCACTAATATTCAGTAATGTATCACAGTCCTGTTCTGAGAAACACTCACAAAAGTGTTCCACAATGGAGACCTGTACTTCTCTCAGCATCATGCAAATTTGTAAGATGCCCCCGCTCCATCCCATGATACTATCCCATCGTATGGTCTTATGATGCATCCATCCCATGATACTATCCCATCGTATGATCTTATGATGTCAGAAAACATCTGCTCTCTTCCTAAATTGGCCTTCCTGTAATCCTCACAACAAGCCCTGTAAAGATTTGGGGGCGGGGGTTTGCCATCAAGTCCCAACTGATTTATGGTTACCCTGGGGGGCTTTCAGGCAACAGACTCTCAGAGCTGGTTTGCCATCACCTGGCTCTCAGTAGCAACCTTGCTGGTCTCCCATCCAAATACCGACCAGGGCCAGCCCAGCTTAGCTTCTGAGCTCTGACTAGGATCAGGGTAACTTGAGCTATCCAGGTCAGGGAATTAAAAACTAGAAAACCAGCATTGTAACCTGAGTGCTCTTCTGAGTTATCCTTTGCTGAACAGCGTAGATGCTACAAAAGAAAGCAGAAATGAAATGCTTTCCTCTGCCCCTTGGTGTCAGCAATGAGTTTTGCTGAAAAACTTTGAAACAAGGATGGAGGCTCGGACATCTTACCCACAGCCACTGCTGTTTCCTTGTACCTGTCTTATCTCCAAGTTGGTAACCAGAAGTGGGTAAATAGTCCCTTTCAACAAATACATTTGGCTCGAGGATTACTGATTGCTTTTCCCTAAAGTATACGAGGAAAACAATACAGTATCTTGGCACAGTATCTTGTACTAATCTGAGTGCAATTTAAAAAGAGGTCAGCATTCCAGAGAGGGACCACCTTTAAGCACCGCAGAGTTCATGAGAGCAACTGAGGAGTGTGCACTCATGCATCAGCCCCATGTCTGAAAATGCCATGCTCAAAAAAATCTCTGTGCATTACAAGAGTATAAGTTATCATAAGATAACTGTGCTCTTACTTCATTTAGTGAGGCAAAGAAAAAAAAATGAGCATTATTTCCCCTGAGATGCACAAAGATGTGGAGACAAACAGATCCAACTCTTCTTTTAGTGGAAGGGGCACTTGAGGTGTTGTATAATTGGAATATGCTGTGAAATTAAGTATGGGCACACCAACACTCACCACAGTTCTGCTAAATCTTGCTACTGAGGAGCCGTGCAGTTCCTGACCCCAGCCCAAATAGGGACCTAATTTGATGATTCCAAGAGTTTCTGCTGCCAGAAATTCAAGAGGTGGGTTTTTCCCAGGAAATGCCCTTCCTTCCCTTTGGGCAGGGATTTGTGGAGTGAGGCAAAGTTCATGCAGGAGCAGCCATGTCGTATGGGATCACAAGGGAATAAGTTCGCAAAGGAACAGAGAGCCAGCAAGTGATTTGACTAGAAGCAAATTGCAGGACCATGGACAGCTCCAAAGCGAAATGGCTGGTTCTGCAAATGTTGAGCTCCTGCCTACCAGGACAGGCTCTGAAAATCTAGTCAGGTCTGATATTTTAGGATAGGGGGTATCTCTTTAAATGGTCCACTTGTCTCTTTACATGGTCCATGAGAGCCAGTTTGGCGTAGTGGTTGTGTGCAGACCCTAATCTGGGAGAACCGGGTTTGATTCCCCACTCCTCCACTTGCACCTGCTGGATGACCTTGGGCAAGCCATAGTTCTAGCACAGCTGTTCTTGAGAAAAAGCAGCTTCTGTCAGACCACTCTCAGCCCCACCTACCTCACAGGGTGTCTGTTGTGGGGAGGGGAAGGGAAAGGAGTTTGTAAGCCGCTCTGAGACTCCTTTGGGTACTGAAAGGTGGACGTATAAATCCAATCTCCTCCTCCACTTTTGCAGTGTTCTGGGACTTCCTGATGGACTTCCAGTGTCTTTGGCAGTATCCAGCATTCAGGGGTTCCCACTGACAGCTAGAACATGGGCTGCTTGCTCTGTTTCAAATTTGGAGGCATACCCTCCATCCCACATGATTCCTTTCTAAACTGGGTCCTTGATTCAACCATGCTATATGGATTGTCCATGACTATCTCATCCTTATCAGTTCCAGGGTCTGAACAATATCTCTTCCTCTCTGGGTCCTAGATCAGACTCTCTGTGTGGGACCATGGCGCTATCTTTAACTGGACTGTATTCTATTTAAAGTCTAGTTTTTCAAATTCATACTGAGGACAGATCAAGATAGGTAGCCAAAGAGCAAGAGTCCAGTAACACCTTAAAAACTAAAAAAATTGTGGTAGGGTATGAGCTTTTGTGAGTCACTGCTCACTTCTTCAGATGCAGCTAGAAAGGGACTCCATCTGTCCTATATATTGGAAAGTGCAGTGATTTTAGATGCCAAGATAGAAATGACATTAGCAAGCAAATGACAATAGCAGGTGTGACTGGATTAGGTGTGATATGCAGAGAGGTAGTAGGCGTGGAGAAATCAGCATTGGTAATGAGACAAGAAACCTAGGTCTCAATTCAGTCCAGGTGGATGCACTGTCTTAAGCTTTGTTAGCAGTTGCAATTCAGCAGTCTCTCTTTCTAATCTCCCTTTGAAATTCCTTTGTAAGACAACTGCTACTTTTAGGTCAGCAACTGAATGTCCTCGGTGGTTAAAATGTTCCCCCATTGGTTTTTGAATGTTGTGGTTTCTGATGTCAGACTTAGGCCCATTAATTATTTATCAAAGGGACTGGCCTGTTCAATGTAGAGAGTGGAAGGGCATTGCTAACATGTGGTGGCATAAATCACATTAGAGGATGAGCAGGAGTATGAACCTGAGATGATATGGCTGATATTGCTGGGTCCACTGGTGATATTGCTAGGATCTATATGATAGCAAATTTGGCATCTTGGTTTGTTGCAGGCCTTGGTACCAGAGTCCTTGTTACTGTTAAGTAGTTTATCATTGCAGGTGAGAAGTTGTTTTAGGTTATTTTTGTACAAGGAAATGGATTACAATTGTCCACTGAGACTGTGGCTAATGATAGGAACTGCCTGGCAAGGTCTCGAGGCAGCAAGAGGAAGGCTGTGGGCTTAACAAACGTGGGAAACTATAAGTGTTTATACACAAATGCTAGAAGTCTCCGAGGTAAAATCGGGGAGTTGGAATGCTTGGTGTTGGGGGGGAAATAGACATTGTGGGTATTTCAGAAACTTGGTGGGATGAGGAAAATCAGTGGGATACAGTGATTCCTGGTTATAAATTATATCGGAAGGATAGGGGGAAAGGGTTGGAGGTGGGGTGGCTCTGTATGTCAGAGAGGGTATACCATCCAGTAAGATTGAGAGGGTAAGAGAATTGGATTCCCTTCTGGAAATGCTATGGGTTGAAATAGTGGGTCCAAAAGGAGGCTTAACAGTGGGAGTTTGTTATCGCCCACCAGATCAAAAGATAGAGGAGGATTATAAAATGATGAATGAATTAAAGATAGCGGCTAGACGAAATAACTGTGTTGTAATAGGCGACTTTAACTACCCACACATTGATTGGGTCAATATGAGTTCTAGTCGGGAAAAAGAGATTGCGTTCTTAGACACTCTCAATGACTGTGCTGTGGAACAGATGGTCACAGATCCTACCAGGGGAGAGGCGATCCTGGATTTGGTCCTAAGTAACACCCAAGACCTGGTGAGAGATGTAAAAGTGACTGCACCACTTGGAAACAGTGACCATAATGTCATTGAGTTTAACATTTGTACAGATAGGGAGTTGCCCAAAAAGACTGACGCAACCACTTTTAACTTTAAAAGGGGTAACTTCTCTGGTATGAGGGGACATGTGAGGAAGAAATTGAAAGGAAGAGTGGAGAAGGTCAAAACCATTGGGGAAGCTTGGAGACTATTTAAAAAGACAATCCTAGAAGCTCAGAAAAAATATATACCGCAGGTTAGGAAAGGTACAAATAGCTATAGAAAAAAGCCTGCATGGTTAACAAATAAAGTAATGGAAGCTGTAAAAGGTAAGAAGGATTCCTTTAAGCGGTGGAAAGCTAGTCTTAGTGAGGTTGATAAAAGGGAACACAGACTATGGCAAATAAAATGCAAGTCTGTGATCAGGCAAGCAAAAAGGGAATATGAGGAGCATATCGCAAAAAACATAAAGACCAACAATAAAACTTTCTTCAAATACATTAGAAGTAGGAAGCCAGCCAGGGAGGCAGTGGGGCCCTTGGATGACCAAGGGGTAAAAGGAGTAGTGAAGGATGATAGGGAAATGGCTGAGAAGCTGAATGCATTTTTTGCCTCTGTCTTCACTGTGGAAGAGGAGAAGTGTTTGCCCACTCCAGAAGCACTGATTTCGGGAGGGGTTTGAAAAGACCTGAATCAGATTGCGGTGACAAGAGAGGAAGTCCTCCGACTGATGGACAATTTAAAAACTAATAAATCACCAGGCCCGGATGGCATTCATCCGAGAGTTCTGAAAAGAACTCAAATGTGAACTTGTGGATCTCCTGACAAAAATATGTAATCTTTCTTTAAAATCTGCCTCCATTCCTGATGACTGGAAGGTAGCTAATGTCACTCCCATCTTTAAAAAGGGCTCAGGGGAGATCCAGGAAATTACAGGCCAGTCAGTCTGACATCGATACCGGGTAAATTGGTGGAAACTGTTATTAAGGAAAGAATTAGTAGGCACATTGATGAACAAAAACTATTGAGGCAGACTCAGCATGGGTTCTGTAAGGGAAGATCTTGTCTCACTAACCTGTTAGTGTTTTTTTTTTTTTTGGTAAATACAATTTATTATTGGATATATCACATGTTCATACATTTTCAACCAACCTACATATCCATTTTTCTAATTTCCTTTCTCCCCCCCCAGACAAGGCTTCCCGCACTGCTCCAACCCCATTAATATCTCTCTTATTCTGTTACAGTTATTTCTAAACTTATTTTCTCTAACAAACGGTAACAATTCAGAAATCTAATTCTATTCCATTTTCCACTTAATAACTATCAAAGCAGATCAAACCACGTTTAATGTCCCAATTTTTCAACAAGTATTTTTGAAAGTCTTTCCAGTCTTCAAAAAAGTTTCATCTTCTTCGTTGTTTAATTTTCTTGTTAATTTGTCCATTTCTGCTAAAAACAACGTCTTTTTAATCCATTCCCATGTTTCAGGTACTTTATCTTGTTTCCAACATTGAGCAAAAGTCAGTCTTGCTGCTGTAGTCAAGTACCATAGTAGTGTTCTCTTGGCTACATTTATTTCTTCCATTTTAAGACCTAGCAATAACATCTGTGGGTCTTTCTTAAAAGTACAATTCAAAATTTTTTGTATCTCATTGTGGATCTCTGTCCAATACTTTACTGCTTTATCACATGTCCACCACATATGGTAAAAAGACCCCTCATGTTTTTTACATTTCCAACATTTGTTGGACATACTTTCATTTATAATAGCAATTTTTTTAGGCGTCATATACCATCTATACATCATTTTATAGCAATTCTCTTTGACATTTACACACGTTGAAATTTTCATTGATTTTTTCCACAAATATTCCCAAGATGTCATTAATATCTCATTATTAACATTTACAGCCCATTTTATCATTTGCTCCTTTACAACTTCATCCTCAGTATACCATTTCAATAACACCTTGTACAGTTTAGAAATCATTTTTTTATCTTTCTCAAGCCATACAGTTTCAATTTCAATATTCTTTTCTCTAAAACCATGTTCTCTTTTATCGGTCTTAAATAGATCATAAATCTGTCTATACTTCAACCAATCATATTCAAATTCAACATCAAATCTATCTTTTAACACAAAATTTTTCCCTTCAAATTTTAAAAAGATTTTTATAAGGTAGCCAATCTAGCCCTTGATTTCTTGAATATGGATTAATCACTTCAGCTGGTACAATCCAAAGTGGTCTTTCTTCTGAGAAGAATTTTCTATATCTCGTCCATGTCTCGAACAGTGATTGTCTTACAAAGTGGTGTTTAAAAAAATTTATCCATTTTTACTTTTCCATACCATAAATATGCATGCCATCCGAATTTATTATCATGTCCTTCAAGGGCCAATAACTTCTTATTCTCCAAATCAATCCACTGTTGCAACCATGTTAAACAGACGGCATCATAATACAGTCTTAAATTTGGTAGTTGTAAGCCTCCTCTCTCTCTTGCATCACATAAAATTTTCATTTTAATCCTTGGCTTTCTTCCTGCCCATACAAATTTGGATAATTCTTTCTGCCACGAATCCAGTACTTTCCTTTGTTTTAATATTGGAATAGTCTGAAATAAAAACATCAAACGTGGTAAAATATTCATTTTTACAGTCGCGATTCTTCCCATCAATGATAAATTCAAAGTGTCCCATTTCTTCATATCTTGCTGAATCTTGTACCACACCTTTTCATAATTGTTTTTAAACAAGTCAATATTTTTCATAGTTAATTCCAGGGGTCTTTTTGGGGGGGAGCGCACCGGAGCGCAGCTCCGGGAGCTCAGGAGCCAAGCCCCGCCCCCAGCCGGCGTCACGGAGAGTCTTTCAGGCAGCCGAATGTCAATTTCAGCTCCATTATATCCTATGGGCCATTGAAGTCAATGGTGAAAACATAGGGTATATTCTGGGAGCTGGAGGGGAGGGTTTGAGGAGAGGCTCCAAACTCACAGGGTAGCTGATGGAGCCTCTCCCCAAGATACCCACCAAGTTTCAAGAACATTGGACCAGGAGGTCCAATTCCATGGGCCCCCAAACAGGTTGCCCCTATTCCCTCCATCGTTCTCTATGGTGGGAAAAAATCTTACTTTTTCCCACCATAGAGAAACTGATGGAGGAATAGAGGCAACCTGTTTGAGGTCCATAAAGTTGGACCCCTGATCCAATGTTCTTGAAGCTGGTGGGTATCTTGAGGAGAGGCTCCATCAGCTACCTGTGAGTTTGGACCTCCCTCAAACCCCCTCCAGCCCCAGAATATGCCCTATGTTTTCACCATTGACTTCAATGGCCCATAGATATAATGGGGCAGATACCGCAGAATTTCTTTCATTCCCTCTTCTCCTTCTCTGTTTTTCCTCTTTCCCTCCTTCTTCTCTTCTCTCTCTTTCTTTCTTCCCCACCTTCTTCTCTTCCCTTTTTTCCTCCCTTTCCCTGTTTCCCTCCCTTTCCTTCTCTTTCTTTCCCTCTTTCCTCCTTCTGTGGCCCAACTCTCATGAGAAGGAGTTTAAACTTTAAACCCTTCTCCCTTAGCTCCCCCACCCAGACCAGCTGGGGAAGGGAAGGGGAGGCTTTTGAAGATGCCTCCCCCACTTTTGCTTCCCCTTCTGACATCACTTCCGGTGATGTCAGGAGGCGTGGCATATGCTAATAGCCTAATAGCTCATTAGCATACCATATGCTAATGAGCTCCTGCAGCTGTTTTTTCTACGAAAAGACCCCTGGTTAATTCAATTCCAAGATATTTAGTCTTTGTAACTACTTCACATTGAATTTTCTCTTGAAGTTCTGTTTGTCTTTGTTTCGTCATATTTTTGCACATCACTTTGGTTTTACTTTTATTAACATAAAATCCCGCAATTGAACCAAATTCTTCAATTTTTTCCATCAGTTGTGGTATTTTCTCAATTGGGTCTTGAATCATAAACATTACATCATCTGCAAATGCCCTATATTTATAGGCAAAACCTTTCACTGTAAGTCCTTCAATACTGTTATCTTTTCTTATCGCTGTCAATAATATTTCCAATATCCAAATAAACAACAACGGGGATAACGGGCAGCCTTGACGTGTTCCCTTTTGGACTCGGAAGAAGTCCGTCTTTTCTTTGTTTATATTCAAAGCCGCTTTTTGTTCTGAATATATTGCCACAATCATGTTTAAAAAGGACTGTCCAATATTCATTTTTTCAATAACTTGCAGCATAAACTCCCAATTTAAATTATCAAAAGCTTTTTCCGCATCTAAGAAGAGGAATCCAACTTCTTTTTCAGGATGCTTGTCATAATATTCAATTGCATCCATCACCACTCTTAGATTGTCTCTAATTTGTCTATTTGGTAAAAATCCCGCTTGTTCTTCCGCTATTGTATCTTTCAAATATTTTTTCAGTCTCTCTGAAATTATTTTTGCAAATAATTTGTAATCATTATTTAATAGCGATATTGGTCTATAATTCTTTACTTGAGTCAAATCCAAACCTTCTTTAGGTATCAATGAAATGTTTGCTTCTTTCCATGAATCTGGGATCCGTTTGGTCTGTCTTATCTCATTTGACAGAAGTACTAAAATAGGGGTTAGCTCCTCTTTAAATTTCTTATAGAATTTTGCTGTAAAGCCATCTGGTCCTGGAGCTTTGCCCAACTTTGCGTCTTCTATCGCCATTGTCACTTCTTCTTTCGTTACTAAACCATTTAATAGTTCCTTAGTTTGTTTTCCCAGCTCTGGAACTTCAATCGTCTCCAAATATTTCTTGATTCTCTGTTGGTCAATTCCTTTCTTTTGGAATAGTTTGGCGTAGTATTTAAAAAAAACTCTTTTTATACCATTCAGGCTCATCACCTCCTTTCCATCTTCAACAATCTTAGATATAAAGTTCCTTTCTTTTCTATTTTTCAATTGCCATGCCAAAAACTTTCCTGGTTTGTTTGCACCCTCAAATGCTTTTTGCTGTAATTTTTTTAAATTCCAATATAATTCTCTGTTTAAAAGAACATTCAGCTGATCTTGCAGGAAGTGGATCTCTTTAATAATTTTCTTCTTCCCTGGTCTTTTTTTTAATTCCTTTTCTTTTTGTCGAATTTTTTCATGAAGGTCTTTCTGTTGCTGGATCTTTTGTTTTTTATCTTTGGAGTTCAGAGATAAGCATACCTCTCATTACTGCTTTGTATGTATCCCATACAACTTGTATATCCGTGCCTTTATTCAAATTCAGTTCAAAAAAACTTTTCGTTTCCTTTTTTAAGATTTCATTAACTTGTTTTTGATCCAGTAAATCTTCATTAATTCTCCAAAATAACTGTTTAGGTTTTGCTTTAGATATCCAAAGTAGGGGATTATGATCAGAGTTAGTTTTCGGTAAAATTTGTATTTTATAAGTTTTTTGCGCCATCTCCTCTGACATCCAAATCATGTCAATTCGAGAAAAGGAGTTATGTCTATTCGAATAAAACGTGTAGTCCTTAGTCTTAGGATTCCACTTCCTCCAAACATCTTCTAATTTCTCTTGCTTCATCAATTGAAAAAAATTTTTTGGTAACTTTCCAACTGTCTCTCCACTTGCTTTGGACTTTCTATCCAATATGTTGTTCACTGTACCATTAAAGTCTCCCGCAAGAACAATTTGATCATAGTTTAAACACTCCAACTCTTTAGTCAGATCATTAAAAAAGGTCTCTTTTGCACCGTTGGGTGCATATATATTAACAAGCAATGTCTTTTTTTCTATCCATACAGATTTCCACGCCAACATACCTTCCTTCTTTGTCGGAAAAAAATTTGTTTAGGATCCAAATCTTTTGAAATATAAATCACTGTTCCTTTTTTCTTATTAACTGCTGAAGAATGAAATTCTTCTCCCAATTTTTATTAGTCAGATATTTATCGTCTTGTTTTCTTATGTGTGTTTCTTGTAAACAGATTATGTTACATTTTTGTTTTTCCAGCCAATGATTCACCAGTCTTCTTTTACCTGGTGAATTTAATCCATTTACGTTCCAAGATAAAAATTTGTAATCCATAATGGTGTTAACTTAAATATCTTTAAAATCGTCCAGATTGCTCGCTTTAAATCTATATAAGTCTCCTTCAGATTTAAGAGTTGATCTCACCGAGTTGTACATAAATGTAAGTCCATATGGAATCTCCCATCTGAACCTAATATTCATTTCTTTTAGCCTGTCTGTCAATTTCTTGAATTTCTTTCTATCTTGTAGAATCGATCTCGGAATTTCTCTCAAAATTATTATTTTCTTTCCATTAATTTCCAACGGTTGTGTAAATTGTTTCTTGAAAACGTCTTCCTTCATCTTTGTTGTCACAAATTGAACAATTACATCTCTAGGTAATTGCTTTCTTTTGGCATAAGCTGAATTTACTCTGTAAATCAAGTCAAAGTCTGCATCCAAATCTCCTTCATCTTCCCCTATATAAGTTGTCAATGTCTTAATTACTAGGGCCCGTAGATCTTGATCTTCCTCCTCTTCTATCCCTCTCAATCTCAGGTAATTCTGAGTAGCCCTGTAATCCATCATGGTCTCCAGCCTTGCATTTTCTGACAGGGTTTTTTAACCTTTTGTTCCATATCTTCAGATTTTGTCACCAGACTTTTGACTTCCTTTTGAGTTCTTCTGTATCTTTTTTAATCCCTGACACTTCTGTAAGTACCAGTTCTTTCAATTCTTCCATATTTTTTTCTGTACTTGGATTTGCACTTGCTCTATTTGCTCCAATTGTTGTTGCAACTGTGATTCTATTTGTTTTCCAAGATTCTCAGTCATCCGTTTTTCCATCGCTTCCATAGCTGCTTGCCACTCTTTTTTTCCTTTGCAGTCATTCTTGGGCTGGGTGATGAAGCAGCTCTAGGTCTTGTTCTCAAATCCGTCTTGGAGGCCACTTCAGTGTTAGTCAGTCTTTATATTAGCAGTCTTCAAGCCAAATCGCCACCTTTAGAACTTGTTTAAACACTTTTTCGGCTTGAAAATAACATTTTACATTTTAGTCCTCCCCAAAATGTCGGGCGCAATTTCTCTATGGTTTTCCGGCTAGAGTAGGCTCCTTTCAAACTTCCTGTTCACCTGTCCGTCTCTGTAATCCAACTTCCGGTAAGGGTGGTGTCACACAATAAAATGTCCATCCGCTTCAAACACAGCAGCCTCTAAAACCTCCACTCTAGCCCACTTCCTGTATCACAGAGTCACAGTTAGTTTCGTTTCTACTACGTAACGTTTAGACTTGGCTGACCACAGGAATGCAAAACAAAGTCTCTTTTCAGCCTTTTTCTCTAACGGAAAGCTTTCTTTTTACTTTTAATTCAAGCGAAATAATTCCTTAAAGGTTTCAACGCTTATCCGTACGTTTCAATATCACAGTCTTCTTTAAACCGGTAAGCGCTTAATCGTTTGTTTGTTACCTTGCTTGTAATCTCGGGGTTTCGCGGTGCTTCTTCTGTAAACGATGTTAATCCAGATAATAAAGAGATCGGTAGATGGCGAATTTATGCTGAATTCTCAGCCCGGCTGGCATCTGTAGAGTTGATTTGCAACTGCCCTCTTCACGGAAGGAGATCAAAGTGTAAACAAGCTTCCTCCGAAGCTTATCCACACCGATCTCAACCCCCCCTCAGGCTTTGCTGCTTGCTTGCCACTCCCCCACCTGGAGAGTGCTGCGCTGGGCCAAATAGAGCCCAGACTGTCGTCAGATGCCGCAGTACACTCTGCACAACTCGCAAAGTGTGTCAATTCGCCATTTTACTCCGACCGGAAGCCACCTGTTAGTGTTTTTTGAGGGAGTGAACAAACATGTGGACAGGGGGGACCCAATAGATATTATTTACCTTGACTTCCGGAAAGCTTTTGATACAGTTCCTCATCAAAGGCTCCTAAGTAAGCTCAATAGTCATGGGATAAAAGGACAAGTCCTCTTGTGGATCAAAAACTGGCTTATAAATAGGAAACAGAGAGTGAGTATAAATGGGAAACTCTCTCAGTGGAGGGTGGTAAGCAGTGCGGTACCACAGGGATCAGTACTCGGTCCCATGCTTTTTAACTTGTTTATTAACGATTTGGAATTGGGAGTAAGCAGTGATGTGGCTAAATTTGCAGATGACACGAAGTTGTTCAGGGTGGTGAAAACCAGGGAGGATTGTGAGGCACTCCAAAGGGATCTGTTGAGGATGGGTGAGTGGGCGTCAACGTGGCAAATGGGGTTCAATGTGGCCAAGTGCAAAGTGATGCACATTGGAGCCAAAAATCCTAAATATAAATACACGTTGATGGGGTCTGATCTGGCAGAGACTGACCAAGAGAGAGATCTTGGAGTCGTAGTGGATAACTCGCTGAAAATGTCTACACAATGTGTAGCTGCAATAAAGAAGGCCAACGCTATGCTGGGGATTATTAGGAAGGGAATTGATAACAAATCAGCCAGTATCATCATGCCCCTGTATAAATCATTGGTGCGACCTCATTTGGAATACTGTGTACAGTTCTGGTCACCACATCTCAAAAAGGATATTATAGCATTGGAAAAAGTGCAGAGAAGGGCAACTAGAATGATAAAAGGGTTGGAACACCTTCCCTATGAAGAAAGGTTAAAATGCTTGGGGCTCTTTAGCTTGGAGAAACGACGGCTGAGGGGTGACATGATCGAGGTTTATAAGATTATGAATGGGATTGAGCAGGTTGAGAAAGAAGTACTTTTCTCCCTTTCTCACAATACAAGAACTCGTGGGCACTCTATGAAATTGCTGAGCAGTCGGGTTAGAACAGATAAAAGGAAATACTTCTTCACCCAAAGAGTGATTAACATATGGAATTCACTGCCACAGGAGGTTGTGGCAGCTGCAAGCATGGACAGTTTCAAGAGGAAATTAGATAAACATATGGAGCAGAAGTCCACCAGTGGCTATTAGCCACAGGGTATAGAATGAGAACTCTCAGTCTGGGGCAGGTGATGCACTCTATTCTTGGTGCTGGAGGGGGCAGCAGTGGGAGGGCTTCTGGTGCCCTGGCCCCACTGCTGGACCTCCTGATGGCACCTGGTATATTTTGGCCGCTGTGTGACAGAGTGTTGGACTAGATGGGCCATTGGCCTGATTCAACATTGGCTTCTCTTATGTTCTTATGTTCTTCTTATG
>JAPDNY010001445.1:0-15607 GCA_029375565.1 Gekko gecko | reverse complement strand
AAACGTTCTGTTGCCACAGCTGAGATGGGTGGAAGACGGCGTTGCCAGTATGGTCGCCATATTTTACACTTATCCTACCACTTTGCTGAGGGAAATGTTATCCATTTATTTATTAAAATATTTATACCCCACTTTTCCTTTGGTTTAGGCCTGGAGCCTTCCTCCAATCTAAAGAGCGTCCTCCCAATGTGTCTCTTTGTTAGGAAGAAGGGCCACATAAGTTCAAGGCACAGCAGCCTAGAGGATGGTTGGATCCACCCCACTCCTTTGGACGGTTGGATCCACCCCACCAGCCAGTTTAGTGTAGTGGTTAAGTGTGTGGACTCTAATCTGGGAGAACCGGGTTTGATTCCCCACGCCTCCACTTGCACCTGCTGATGTGACCTTGGGTCAGTCACAAGCTCTGGCACAGCTGTTCTTGAAAAAGAGCCGTTTCTGTCAGAAGTTCTCTCAGCCCCGCCTACCTCACAGGGTGTCTGTTGAGGGGAGGGGAAGGGAAAGGAGTTTGTAAGCCGCTCTGAGACACCTTTGGGCAGTGAAGGGCGTGGTATAAATCCAATCTCTTCTTCTTCCTTAAAAGGCATTCTCTGTTGATTTCTGAGGATTGAAAAAACAAAAGTTGATGTGCTATTTCCCTGATCAGTTGCTGAACCAAGCTACAGGGGGGAGTGGAGAAAAGCAGTAACTCTAGTACCAAGACAAGGAGATGCCACACCACAATCTAAAAGCAATGTACAGGGTGCATAATTACCAGCAGAACAGTAAACATCAAAAACCATAATATCAAAAGACAGACCAGGAATACAGCTGCACTGGACACAGGCGACAATTGCAAATTTAAATCATATTAACAACTCTAAGTTATATCATTTAAGTACACTTACTGTCCCCAGTAAGTCCTGAGAATCATGTGCCAAGAGTGTAAGAATTCTTGGTTATCACTTGTTCCCCACCACTAGCCAGAAGGACAATTCCAGGTGTTCTCTGGATAGAAGAATTGCTTGTTCACCTATTTACACAGGTAAGTTGCAAATCACCCCTGGATGCTTTACACTGAAAAGGCGGCTGTCAGTTTCCTTGCTTCCATGCCTTTGACTGACTGAATAAACCTTGTGTCCATCTCAAGATTATAGTTCTGTCACCCTTTTCCTCTGGTGATTTTTCTTTAGCCAGAACTGTTGGGCTTCCAAAAGCTTTATTTATATATACACAAATATAACCTCCAGAGATTGCCTGAACCAGAGTTTGCAACCCTTTCCAGTGGAGGGCAGCAAATAACTGAACTGCAACATCCATGGGCTGGAAGACAGAGCCATTGTGTTGGTGCAAGAATTCAATGAACACAATACTCTCACAAAACTGAATTCCATTTTATAATCCAACAAAAAGGAAATTACATTCGTTTTGTGATTGTTGGCCAGGTGCTCTCAAAGATCTCCACTTTGGGAATGATTTTACCCATCTCCAAATAACCAAAATGGATTCAATTCTATAACAAACAAATGTAGAGAAATAGAGTGATGGAAATAAATGTGTGAAGTTGGTCTCAAGGGCCTGTATCTTATTTGCTGTTTGCAAAGATTGATAAGAAAGGTGTAATCAAGCAACATGGCAGAAAGAGGCATTTAGTGTCCACCCATCCCTCTTAAGAGGGCTTAAGAGACATAACTCATTTAGATAAACAATTGGTGTCTCCATTATTAACCAAGAGAGGGTCAGATTTGAAGAGATGTCAGGAGACCCGTCTTCAGCGTTCCTGCAGTAGTGTTGCGGTGGTCAGAGTATCAGACTTGGATCTGGGAGACCCAAGTTCAAATAAAGGTTCCCTCCTCCACACTGAAAAATCCCTTTAGCTAAACTTCTGGACCATCTCATGTACTGTGGCCATGAGAATTACGCCGGCTGTTGAGCTAATGCATTAAATAAAGCAACTGGAAAGGATGGTAGTGTTTTCTATATGTGTTTTCTATATGTGCTTTCTTTAAGTGCTTTTGTTAACCAAAGGGAAATGAAGGGACGTTTTCTTACTATGACCACTTGGAGGCAGCAATTTCGTTTCTGAAAACAAATCACAATGCAATGAGCGGTGCTTTGTCTGGTAATTAACAGAGCAATTCAAAATAGGGGTACGTCTCTTTGAAACTATCCGTTTAGGATTGTACTGTGAGTGATAAACATTTATTTCCTTGTAGTCCTGCAACCACGATTGTCTAATTTTATTTGACTTCTTTTTGCATCATTCGCTTAGGGGGTCGTCAGCGGATCTTGGCATCCTGATTTAGGTGCGTGATGAGCCTCTATGATTCTGGGCATGTAGCATCTCTGCCTGATTTCAAAACTACGATCTAGTTTCTTTCTACGTGTCTGGAATAATACCCTCTGCTAATGAACTGTTAAAGAATGTTATCAAATGGGGTATCAAATTCTCTGAGAACAATCTGTAAAATTGATTGGGGAACCCATTCATTCCAGGATCCATCAAACTGGGCAGGGAAGATGGTGCTGGGGGACTGTCAGGGCCTGTCCTTCGGTCCACATGCTGTCTTCCCAGTCGAATTCACTCACTCTCCCCCAGCTATCACTGGGGGAAAGCCAGGAGAGAATCACCTACTCAGGCCTGTTTCTAAATAGTGTCATTATATTGCATGGATCACAGGAGGAGGGACTCATGCAAATCCCATATGAAGTCCGTGGGGGCAAGATGAGCTCAAAAGGAACCTGACATTTTGGAAGCTCGCTACTATTTCTTGGTCTGACCGTCACCCTTCCTGTCTAATTAAGCATTCTTATTTTTCAGTTACATCATGAAATTACTTATACTTTTTGTATTTTTCTTGGTGACCACTCTGAGAGGTAAGTATATAGACTATAGGAATTTTTGATTCATTGTTTTAGGTACATCTCCAATGGTATGATGCTCTGAATTCATTGCTATATTCTCTTCTTCCTAGGGGCCTTTTCGGACATTCAGCTCACATCATCGGGACCGGGAACACTGAGAACTGGAGAGAATCTCAATCTGGTCTGTAAAGTGACAGGAGCCTCCATCGCTGACAGCAGTAATGCTTGGAACTGGATCCGTCAGGCTCCTGGGAAAGGCCTGGAATGGGTTGCAAGAGTATACCCCTATTATAGCAGCAAGAGTTATGCCCCTTCTCTCCAAAGTCGTGCCACCATTTCTGCAGACAGCTCCAAAAAACAGTTCTCTCTTCAGCTGAACTCGGTGACAGCTGCTGACTCGGCTGTGTATTATTGTGCCCGAGAAGCACAGTGACACAAGGTCTATCGGAGGTTCACCCAAAAAACAGGAACACAGACTTCTTGTTTCATTTTGCATTAATAAGCCTTAAGTGCAGTGGGGGAGAACAAAGGCATTTCAACTTCAGAAAAGGACCCTTTGCAAAAATTATCCCATGATCCCTCCAATGTCCATGTTAAGAAGAAACCCACCACATCATACTCACAAAAATCTCCAGCATTCTGTTGCCACCATTGATGCAGGTGGAAGAGAGGGCTGTGAGAATGGTTGCTGTATTGTACTCTTCTCCTACCACTCCACCGAGAGAGAAAAATGTCGATTTATTAATCAAAATGTTTGTGCCCCACTTTCCCTTTGTTGGGGCCTTCTTCCAGTCTAAAGAGCTTCCTTCCACCGCGATTGACTCCTCATTTGGAAGAAGGGCCACATCAGTTGGAGGCACGGCAACACAGAGGATGATGGGAATCACCCCACTCCTTATCCCCCGGTCATCAAAAGGCATTCTCTGCTGACTTCTGCCAACCGAAGACACCAAAATGATACGTTATTGTCCTGGACAGTTGCCAAACCGACCCGTAGGATGAAGGGTTTGGAACAGTAAATCTTCTGCAATGCCAAGGAGATGACACACCACCATCTGAAAGCAGTTTACAGGACCTGTGATTACCACCAGAAAGGTAAACATCAAAAATTGTAACATCAAAAGATGCAACAGCAATACAGCTGCACTGGACGCATGTTGCAACTGCCAGTTTATATCACCTTAATAGCACTTTCTCATACTCCTGATACCAGTCAGTCCTGAGAATCATGTGACAAGGGTATAGGATCTCTTAGTTACCAACTGCTCCCTGCTACTAGCCAGAACTACAATTCCAGGTATTCTCTGTGCAGAAGGAATGGTTGTTCACACATTTACAGCAATATTGTAAATAACCCCTTGGTGTTTGGCAGCCAGGCTGTCAGCTTTCCTGCTTCCTTGTCTTGATTGACCGATTAGATCCTGTTTCCATCTCAAGAATACACTTTTTTGTCATTCTTTTCCTCCTGTGATTCCTCTTTAACAAAAATGGTTTGGGTACAAAAATGGGATTTCAAAGCCCAAACATATTCCCAAAAGAACTCCAAAATGCTTGCTTTTTCTTTAAAAAGAATCTCTGGCCAAATGGACTGCCGCTTTGGCAAGCTCCTATGCTGGAAAATTGGACCAACCAAACTCTCCAGAGCTCTCTCATTGGATGTATGTCGCACTGTGCTTTTTGCACTGTGCGAAGCTAGACAATGCACAACAATCAAATTTCAGTTTTGGCCAGCTAGTCCGAAGCCAGATAAGATGTTCGCTTTTGGATGCTCCCACTAAACTAGCCACTCTTTCACAGCCTGTCCCCTTCTGCTGCTGCAGATGAGGAATTAATCCACAATGTCACACCCCTGCATGCCAGTTCTCCCCACCAGTTAAGAAAGAGTGATAAAAAATCTCGTGGGCACTCAATGAAATTGCTGAGCAGTCGGGTTAGAACAGATAAAAGGAAGTACGTCTTCACCCAAAGAGTGATTAACACATGGAATTCAGAAGAAGAAGAGTTTGGATTTCTTCCCCGCCCTTCACTGCCCAAAGGCATCTCAGAGCGGCTTACAAACTCCTTTCCCTTCCCTCCCCACAACAGACACCCTGTGAGGTAGGTGGGGCTGAGAGAACTTCTGACAGAAACTGTCCTTGAGAGAACAGCTGTGCCAGAGCTTGTGACTGACCCAAGGTCACATCAGCAGGTGCAAGTGGAGGAGTGAGGAATCAAACCCAGTTCTCCCAGATAAGAGTCCATGCACTTAACCACTACATCAAACTGGCTTTCCACTGCCACAGGAAGTGGTGGCGGCTACAAGCATGGATGGGTTCAAGAGGGAATTGGATAAACATATGGAGCAGAGGTCCATCAGTGGCTATTAGCCACAAGGGATAGATAGGGACTCTCAGTTTGGGGCAAGGGATGCTCTGTATTCTTGGTGCTGGGGGGAGCAATAGTGGGAGGGCTTCTAGTGTCCTGGTCCCTCTGATGGACCTCCTGATGGCACCTGGTATTTTTGGCCCCTATGTGACAGAGTGTTGGACTGGATGGGCCATTGGCCTGATCCAACACTGGCTTCTCTTCTGTTCTCATGTTCTTATGAAAGGTGTTTTCAAGGAAGATGGCTGAAATAGACATTCTGAATCCTCCCATCACTCTTAAGAGGGCTGAAGAGACATAACTCATTTAAGAAAACAATTGGTATATCCATTACTAACAGACAGAGGGTCAGATCCCATCTTCAGAGATCCCACAGTGGTGTTCTTATGGTCAGAGTATCAGACGTGGATCTGGAAGACCCAAATTCAAATGAGGGTTCCCATCCCACCTCCGCACTGCGAAATTCCTTTAGCTACACTGCTGGCCCATCTCATGTACTGTGGTCATCAGCTGTTGAGCTAATGCATTAAATAAAGCAATTGAAAATGGTGGTGGTGTTTTCTATATGTGTTTGATATGTGTTTTCTTTAAGTGCTTTCATTTACATGGTCTTGATGCAACAAAAAGGGGAATAAAAAGACCATTTCTCACTTGGAGGCAGCAATTACATTTCTGACCATGACTCATGATGAAGTTAAGGATATAATCATTAACAAGACGTCTAGAACACATAGGACATTATAAGACATATTCCTTCGTAATTTATCTTTGAGTGACGGGATCTGCATTTAGACAGAAAAGAGGCCATATTTTCTGGGTGACCATCCCAAAGTCTAGATTTCTGAAGGGCATCATTGGAGCATTCCCCTCCCTTCCTATTAATATTTGAGCTTCTGGACACTTTACAATAACCTTAGAGATGTAATCTGAAAGGTCTATCTGGGTTTCCTTGGTGCCTTCTCAAGTCTTAGCTGGAGAATTACAAACATTTATTATCAAATCAGGAGTAGCTGCAGCTTTTGTATGAGCTGCCACACCAAAAGTAGGGAACAAATTTAACCCATCAATCGTCCTGCTTCCAAGCATTTGATTAGACCGCCAGTCCCATTTCAAGAACCCACTCAGAAACAACATAATCAGCTTTGAACGGCAGTGACTGCACCCCCTTTGAACATGGGCGTGTCCACCCACATGACATCTCCCCTCCTCAGACTTCACCCTCCATCAAACACCGCCATCAGACACCACCCCCAAACATCCAGGAACCCCCCAAAACAGAGTTAGCAACCCTGTACAGAAGAGGGCAGCAGGCTGCAACATTCATGTGCTAGAATTCAAAGCCGTTTTGTTGGTGGAAGAATTCAGTGACCGCAATACTCCCACAAATCCAAATTCCATTCAATCATCAAACAAAAAGGAACTACACTCCAGTTTCTTGCTATGTGTCTGGAATAACCCCCTCTGCTAATACACTGTTAAATAATGTTGTCAAGTGGGGTATCTGATTCTGTGAGAACTGTCTGTTAAATTCACTGGAGAACCCATCCATTCCAGGATCATTCAGGCTGAGCAGGGGATATTGTGCTGGGGAACTGGCATGGTCTGATCTTTGGTCCGCATGCTGTCTCCCCAATCTAATCCACTTGCTCTCCCCCAGGCTAACCCCAGCTAACAGCAAGAAAAGCCAAGAGAGAATCTCATACGCAAGCCTGCTTTTAAAACATGACATTATATTTCACAGATCACAGGAGGAGGGACTCATGCAAATCCCATTTGAAGATCATGGGGGTAAGATGAGCTCAAAAGGAACCTGATATTTAGGAAGCTCACTTCTACTCCTCAGTCAGAGCTGCCTCCTTCTTGTCTAATTAGCCATTCTTTTATATTAATTATATTTTTCATATTTTTCTTGGCGACTACTCTGGGAGGTAACTATATACCTTTTGGGGATTTTAGAACAATTGTTTTAGCTACATCTCCAATTGTCTGATGCTTTGAATTAATTACAATGTTCTCTTTTTCCAAGGGGCCCTTTCGGACATTCAGCTCACATCGTCGGGACCAGGAACACTGAGACCCGGAGAGACTCTCAGTCTGGTCTGTAAAGTGACAGGAGTCTCCTCCATCACTGAAAGCGGTTATGATTGGGATTGGGTCCGTCAGCCTACTGGGAAAGGTCTAGAATGGGTTGCCTTTATACGTCCCTCTGGTTGGGGCAAAGTCGTGCCACCATTTCTGCAGATGGCTCCACGAAGCAGTTCTCCCTCCAGCTGAACTCGGTGACAGCTGCTGACTCGGCTGTGTATTACTGTGCCCGAGATGCACAGTGAGACAAGGTCTATTGGACGTTCATCAAAAAAGGGGAACACAGGCTTCTAGTTTTATTTAGCATTTGCAAGCCTTAAGCATGGAAAGGGGGGAGAATAAAGACACTTCAAATCAAGCAAGCGATCCTTTGACAAAATGATCCCATGATCCCTTCAGTATTCATGTAAAAAACTCACCACATCATGCAAACAATAATCTTAAACATTCTGTTGCCACAGCTGAGACGGGTCGAAGACAGTGTTGCCAGTATGGTCGCCTACCACTTTGCTGAGGAAAATGTTATCCATTTATTTATTAAAATATTTATATCCCACTTTTCCTTTGGTTTTTGGCCTGGAGCCTTCCTCCAGTGTAAAGAGCATCCTTCCAGCATGTCTCTTTGTTAGGAAGAAGGGCCACATAACTTCGAGGCACAGCAGCCTAGAGGATAGTTGGATCCACCCCACTCTTATCGCCAGGCATTAAAAAGCATGCTCTGCCAATTTCTGAGGACTGAAGACACAAAAGTTGATGTTCTATTTCCCTGGTCAGTTGCTGAACCAAGCTACAGGGGGAACGGAGAAAAGCAGTACATGACAATCAAAAAGCAATGTACAGGATCCATAATTACCACCAGAACTGTAAAAATCAGAAACCATAACATCAAAAGATACAACAGCAATATAGCTGCACTGGACACGGGTCAGAACGGCAAATTTAAATCATATTAACAATACTTTGTTTAATCATTTAACAATACTTACTATCCCCAGTAAATCCTGAGAGTCGTGTGACAAGGGTGTAAGAATTCTTAGTCAGCACCTGCTCCCTGCTCTAGCCTGAAGGTCAATTCCAGGTGTTCTACGGATAGGAGGAATGGTTGTTCACTTATTTACACATATAAGTTGCAAATTACCCCTGGGTGTTTTGCACTGAAAAGGAGGCTGTCAGTTTTCTTGCTTCCACGCCTTTGATTCACTGAATAAACCCTGCATCCATCTCAAGATTATGGTTTTGTCATTCTGTTCCTCAGGTGATTTCTGTTTAACAAGAACTGTCGGGCTTCCAAAAGCTCTATTTTCAAAAAAAAATCTCTGGCCAAATTGGCTGCCACTTTGGCAACCTCATATACTGGAAAATTGGACCACACAAACTCTCCAGAGCTCTCTCATTGGATATATGTTGTGCCTCCTGATGCTTCTCACAGTTTTGGAAACTAGACAATGCGCCATCATCAATTCTCAGTTTTGGCCGGCTGTTTCAGACATTGGCTTTTGGATGCTCCCGCTAAACTGGCCTCTCTTTCACAGCCTGTCCCCTTCTCCTGCTGCAGATGTAGAATTAATCCACCATGTCACACCCCTGCATGCCAGTTCTCCTCACCAGTAATAGCACGAAAGCCAGATTGGTCTCCTTCCCCACAGATCCCCAATAGGAGAAGCACTGACAGATGTTGTGGTCAGAAATGGGCAAGTTTCCCTTCCAAATCAGGCATCTCATGCGGGCTGCTGTGGGTCTCACCAGCTGCAAAGTGACAGCGATTCCCAAAGGTCCCCTCTTCTCCTCCTGAAAAAGTTGCCGTGCATCTATCTTGTGATACAGGGGCACTGTTTTCAAGATCAGCCCTTTCAGGGTTGAGAAGAAGGCAGATGTGCTCCTATGATGCCGGGTTTTCCTGACCCCTGCAAAATCAAGTGTTTTCCTGGCACTTCCACTTTGAATGCGCGATTTCACCTATGTGGACAGCCCATCTTTCGCAACGATTGCAATTAGGGCCGTCTGAACGCTCTTTGTGCTTTTTTTTTTTAAAAAAAAAAGCTTCCAGTTTGAGTGCTTGAGCAAACATGCGCTTAATAAATCCATTTAACGTTTAATAATGGATTTATTAAGCGCATGTTTAGTCAAGTGCTCAAACCAGAAGCTTTTAAAAAAAAAAAACACACACAAAAGATGGCCCTGGAGGCGGGAACGAGAGGTGAGGGCTCCGGCAGCCTGGATGGGGCTGGCAAGGAGGATGGCGGAGATGGCAGACACGGCGGAGCCTGTTTTCGTGGGGCAATGGCGGTAGCGGCAGCACCCCCCCAAAGTGTCGGCAGAAGCAGCAGCCGCTCGAGCCTCCCCTGTGGCCAGCAGGATCGCCTGGAGGGAACGGCGCAGCAGCAGGCGAGCGGGTGCTGGAAGAGAGGGGCTGGCTGCATCTAGTCAGCCCAATGCGAAGAAAAATGTTCCCAATTTAAACAAAGTGGGAACAAAACGCAATTACCTTTGCAGTGTGACCAGAGCATCAGGGTCCTTGTATTGTTCATTTACCACTAACAGCTGTATCAAAGGCTTCTACTTGACACTGCAAAGAAAAGAGTGGGGAATGGGCAGCCCCGTTTGCTTCCTCTTCAAGTAGCAAAGGGCAAGGATTCTATTGCATTTCTTCGCACCACCCCCATAGAAGAAGTAGGGAAAGATAGAGCTCAGAGAGAGCATGAAAACTGCCACAAACACTCCAGCTACATCCTCTTTAATAAAATAAGTAAAAAACCATCATTCCTACATATCCAGTGGTTAATGTGCATATAACCAGCAGGTGATGAAAAATTGGGCTGCACCGAGCAATGTGAGAACAGAACAACAAGTAAAATATGCCAGGTGTCATGAGCTTTGTGTGATAACAAATGAGTCACCCACCATCTGGCATTTCTCCCCCCTTTTTGTTCTGCTGTCATCCCGCAAAAGGACAGCAATCGGTTTTCCGTTTGGTTTCTATAACATACCACAATTAATACTCTCCTAATTGGATCTCCTAGGGGACTCCGAATCTGTCTAGTCTTTGTCCACATTTTGTTACATTATCACATTTATTCTAGTGTCAAAACAGCAGCATCCTGATTGGCATTAAGAGAGTGATGGGCCTATATGATTTCAGGCACGTAGCGTCTTCGCCTGGTTTCAAAGCTACCGTTGAGTTTCTTCCTCTGTGACTGGACTAATGCCCTCTGCTCATGCACCATTGGACAATGTCATCAAATGGGGTATCAGATTCTTTGAGAACTGTCTGCAGAATTGACAGGGCAACCCTCCCATTCCAGGATCAATGAAACTGGACAGGGAAGATGGTGTTGGGAAACTGTCATGGTCTGTCCTTTGGTCCATCTGCTGTCTTCCAAAGGTGTTTCCAAGCAAAATGGCAGAAAGAGACCACCCATCACTCTTAAGAGGGCTGAAGAGGCATACCACATTTAAGTAAGCAAACGATATATCCATTATTAACTGACAGAGGGTCAGATTTGAGGAGATGTCAGGAAACCCGTCTTCAGGGTTCCAAGAGTGGTGTTGTGGTGGTTAGAGTATCAGACTTGGATCTGGGAGACCCAAGTTCATACAAGGGTTCCAACCTCCACCTTGAGAAATCCCTTTAGCTAAACTTCTGGCCCATCTCATGGACTGTGGCCATGAGAATTATGCTTGCTTGTTGAGATAATGCATTAAATAAAGCAACTGGGAATGCTGCTAGTGTTTTCTATGTGTGTTTTCTATATGTGCTTTCTTTAAATGCTTTTGTTAACCTTGATGCAACAAAAGGGAAATGACCCTTTTTCACTATGACCACTTGGAGGCAGCAATTACATTTCTGAAAACGAATCAGGATGCAAAGAGTGGTGCTTCGTCTGGTAATTAACCGAGCAATTCAAAAGAGGAGTACGTCCTTTTGAGACCGTCAATTTAGGATTCTGCTGTGAGTGATAAACATTTATTCCCTTGTGGCCCGTAGTCCTGCTGCCACAATTATCAAATTTTATTTGGACTCTTTCTGACTCATTTACTTAGGGGGTCCTCACCAGATCTTGGCATCCTGATTTAGGCAGGTAATGGGAATATATGATTCTGGGCATGAAGCATCTTTGCAGGTTTCAAAACTACAATCTAGTTTCCTGCTATGTGTCTGGAATAACCCCCTCTGCTAATGCGGTGTTAAAGAATGTTGTCAAATGGGCTATCAGATCCTGTGCGAGAATCTCGTATGCAAGCCTGCTTCTAAAACATATCATTATACTGCATAGATCACAGGAGGAGGGACTCATGCAAATCCTATTTGAAGTCCAAGGGGGTGAGATGAGCTCAAAAGGAACCTGACATCTGGGAAGCTCACTTCTACTCCTCAGTCAGAGCTTCCTCCTTCTTGTCTAATTAAGCGTTCTTTTTTTTCTCGATTACAACATGAAATTAATTATATTTGTCATAATTTTATTGGTGACTACTCTGAGAGGTAAGCCTATACTTTATGGGACTTTTAGAACCATTGGTTTAGCTTCACCTCCAATGGTATGATGCTCTGAATTCATTGCAATGTCCTCTTTCTTCCAAGGGGCCCTTTCAGACATTCAGCTCACATCATCGGGACCAGGAATATTGAGACCCGGAGAGACTCTCAATCTGGTCTGTGAAGTGACAGGCGTTTCCATCACTGACAGGAGTTATGATTGGGACTGGATCCGTCAGCCTCCCGGGAAAGGTCTGGAATGGGTTGCATATATATACCCCTACAATGGGAACAAATACTACGCCTCTTCTCTCCGAAGCCGTGCCACCATTTCTGCAGACAGCGCCACAAACCAGCTCTCCCTCCAGCTGAACTCGGTGATGGCTGCTGACTCAGCTGTGTATTATTGTGTCCGAGAAGCACAGTGACTCAAGGTCTATTGGACATTCATCAAAAAAGGGGAACACAGACTTCTAGTTTTATTTAGCATTTGCAAGCCTTAAGCGTGGGGAGGGGGAAGAATAAAGACACTTCAAATACAGCAGGCGATCCTTTGACAAAACGATCCCGTGATCCCTTCAGTGTCCATGTAAAAAACTCACCACATCATGCAAACAATAATCTTCACCTTTCTGTTGCCACGGTCGATCTGGGTGGAAGGGAGTGTTGCCAGTATGGTGGCTATTTAATATTTATTGTCAAATTTGTAACCCGCCCTCCCTGCAAAGCAGGCTCAGGGCGGCTTCCAAGTAGCATAAATACACAATAAAACATACATAATTAAAGCACAACAGTTAAAAATAATGCAATACAAAATGCTGGCAGCGATTAAAAATTTCATTAGATGGAGTGCTTTCAAATGGATTTCCAACAAGTGCTTGATGTTCTCCTGCTCGTCGGCTCTCACGGCAGCTGCTCGATGGTAAAGTTATGGGCCAGGCGCTACAGCGGCGGCGGCCCCTAATTGAATGCCTGGCGGAAGAGCTCCATCTTGCAGGCCCTGCGGAACTGTGAAAGGTCCTGCAGGGCCCTGATCTCCTCTGGGAGCTCGTTCCACCAGGTAGGGGCCACCACCGAAAAGGCCCCGGCCCTAGTAGCAGCTAGCCTGGTCTCCCTCGGACCAGGGAGGGTCAGACGGTTTTGAGACCCAGACCATATTGCTCTCCGTAGTGCTATATTTTACTCTCATCCTACCACTCCACTAAGCAAAACTGTATCCATTTATTTATTAAAATATTTATACCCCACATTTCCTCTGGTTTAGGCCTTGGCCTTCCTCCAGTCTAAAGAGCATCCTTTCAACGTAAGTGGCTCTTTGTTTGGAAGAAGGGCCACATAGGTTGGAGGAACAGGAACATAGAGGATGGTTGGAGCCAGCATTCCCTCTAAGCTCAGTTCGTGTGAGCTAGCTCACAGTCTTTTAGCCTCCGGCTCAAACATTTTTATCTTAGCTCAGGAAGGACGGCTCCAGAGCAAACTAATTTATGCAGCAGCCAAATCGCTCTCTCATAACTATGATAGTAGCTCACAAAGTAGAATTTTTGCTCACAAGACTTCACAGCTTAGAGGGAAGATTGGTTGGAGCCACCCCACTCCTTATCCCCACTCTCTGCCAATTTCTGCAGCTTGAAGACACAAAACTTAACATGCTATATTCCTGGTCAGTTGTCAAACCTACATACATGTGGAATGGTCTGGAGCAGTAAATCTCCTGCCAAGTCAAGGAGACACCACACCACAATCTAAAAGCAATGCACAGGATCCATAATTACCAGCTGAATGGTAATTATGGATTACTCTGTGCTCTGGGCACAGGTCACAACAGCGAATTTAAATCATATTAACAATGCTTTGTTAAATGATTTAACAACACTTAGGTTGAGTTCAGACTGGCAGTTTGAAGAGGGAGCCAGTCGTGGCAAAAAAGCTCTGCTGGGCTTCCAAAAGCTGTATTTTTTAAAAAAATCTCTGGCCAAATCGGCTGCCACTTTGGCAACCTCTTATGCTGGAAAATTGGGCCACCCAAGCTTTCCAGAGCTCATGGCCTGTCTTTTGGTCCACATGCTGCCTTCCCAGTCTAATTCACTTATTCTCCCCCAGCTATCACTGGGGAAAAGCCAGGAGCAAGTATCCTACTTAAGCCTGCTTCTAAAAACATCATTATAAAAACATAGATAATGGGAGGTGGGACTCATGCAAATCTCACTTGAAGTCTGTGGTGTAAGGCGAGCTCAAAAAGAACCTGAAAATTAGGAAGCTCACTTCTATGCCTTGGTCAGAGCTTCATCCTTCCTGCCAAACTAAGCATTCTTTTTCAATTATATCATGAAAATAATTATATCTTCCATATTTTTCTTGATGACTACTCTGAGAGGTAACTATATACTCTATGAGAATTTTAGAGCCATTGGTTTAGCTACACCTCCAATTGTATGATGCACTGAATCCATTGCAATGTTCTCTTTTTCCAAGGGGCCTTTTCAGCCATTCAGCTCACATCATTGGGACCGGGAACACTGAGTCCTGGAGAGAATCTCAATCTGGTCTGTAAAGTGACGGGAGTCTCTGTCACTGACAGCAATTATTCTTGGAACTGGATCCGTCAGCCTCCTGGGAAAGGTCTGGAGTGGGTTGCATATATATACCCAGCTGGTGGGAGCAAATACTATGCCTCTTCTGTCCAAAGCCGTGCCACCATTTCTGCAGACAGCTCCACAAACCAGTACTCCCTCCAGCTGAATTCAGTGACAGCTGCTGACTCTGCTGTGTATTATTGTGGCCGAGAAGCACAGTGAGACAAGGTCTACTGGAAATTCATCAAAAAAAGAGGAACACAGGCTTCTAGATTTATTTTGCATTGGTAAGTCTTAAGTGCAGTGGGAGAGATCAAAGCCATGATCCTACAATCTCTTCAATTTTTATGTAAAAAAACCCACCACTGGGAAACAGAGTTGCAAGAATGATTGCCCACAGATATATTTCCATGCTCCTGTTTCTTGTGCCATTGGCATCAACTTGCCAGCAGGTATTAGTGGGGTAAACCCAGGGCTCTTTTTGTAGCAGGAACTCCTTTGTATATTAGGTGACATATCTCTAATGTAGACAATCCTCCAAGAGCTTACATTAGCCCCTTTGAAACCATCAGTTTAGGAATGCACTGTGAGTGATAAACATTTCGGCCACAATAATCTAATTTTATTTGACCTCTTCTTGCGTTGTTTACTTAGAGCAGGGCTGTCAAATATGCGGCCTGGGTGCTGGATCAGACCTCCGGAGGGCTTCCATCAGGCCCAGAGTAGAACTGGCTGTCTTCTGTTTCTTCCAGTTCTGCTGCTGCTGTGTCATCGTAGGACACACGATTGCAACAGCGCAGAGGTTTTGATGCAATAATTCAGAGCAAGAGGTGTCAGTTATCACACGCTGCCAAATAAACGAAAGATTGCAAGAGCGCTAATGTTTTAAGCATGTTTTTATTTTAAGTAAACAAAAAACGCTTTGTGCTTGTGTCCTTTATAAAGTTTACGTCTCCGCTACCTGGCATTACATTTTATGACACACACGGCCCGGCCCAAGAAGGTCTCATTTATGTCAGGTCTGGCCCTCATAACAAATGAGTTTGGCACCCTTGACTTAGAGGGTCCTCGGCAGATTTTGGCATCCTGACTTAGATGGGTGATGGCCATATATGATAATTCGCATGTGGCATCTTTGCTGGTTTCAAAACCATCCAGTTTCTTGCTATGTGTTTGGAATACCCCCCTGTTAATAAATGGTTAAAGAATGTTGTCATATGGGGTATCAATATCTCTGAGAACTGTCTGTAAGATTCACTGGAGAACCCGT
>JAPDNY010001444.1:0-15618 GCA_029375565.1 Gekko gecko | reverse complement strand
CTGAACATGAGATGCAATCACCAGGTGCTCATTCCAATGCAGAATTTGTTAGATTTTGGCTATCGTGGAGTTAGGTTCCTGCCATGTGCCTTTGCTATTGAAAGATCTTGCTTCCATTGCATTTCTACTGCGGCGCAGTATGTCTTAGCTAACTCGCCTTTGGTCCTGCAATGCAGAAGAGTTGATTTTTACACTCTACTTTTCTCTACCCGAAGGAGTCTCAAAGCAGCTTACAATCTCCTTCCCTTCCTATTTCCACAACAGGCAACTTTGTGAGGTAAGTGGGGCTGAGAGAGTTCTGAGAGAACAGTGACTGGCCCACAGTCAACCAGCTGGCTTCATGTGGAGGAGTGAGGAATCAAACCCGGTTCTCCAGATTAAAGTCCCCTGTTTTAAAATTCTAACGCACACTGGCTCTCACAATTGGAGAGCTCTCACAATCTGCAGTGATCTGAAAACCCACACAGTAAAAAGTGAGATTTCCAGTTTTCGACTAAGAAATATAATTACAACAGTACGCCATTATTACAGAATTCTCATAAATATTGCTGCTCATCAGCCCTGCATTTTATTTGTTCTTGTTTTATGCTAGCCATAAAAATCCCCCCCCCCAATTTAGTCAGTTGTTGTACATGCTGGCAGCAGTAGATCTGAAATTTCATGTCAGAAGAAATCAAAATGGATAAACTTTCAAATTCCATGTTCTGGATTTTGTTATTGATATTTGACACACACCCCAAGTCAGTCCTATGGGTTTGAAATTATAATTTGGCACTGCTTCTGTGGAGAAGTGCTTCCATTCCACCTGGTTCCATTCAGTATTCCCTGTAAACTGTGGGGGAGAGCGGCCGCTCATTAACACAGGAAGCCCCGCTCAGCAGCAATCTGGAGCTGCACAGGGCCCACTGCCCATTTTAAGATCACTGCTGTTATATTCTGTTCTGCTCGGGGGGGAAGTTGGAGGGAACATTGGTTCCATAACATGGTAACATTAAGTCTTGACTACTGTTCTGCACTCTATGTAGGTCCCCCTTGAAGTCTCCAGTTGATATAGAAGGCTGCAGCTCAGTAGCTATCAGAAGTTAGGCATACCCTGCATATTAATCCCGTTTTGAAGTTAGTCCATCAGCTGTCCATCAATTACTGGGTTCAGTTCAAGTTATTGGCTATCGCATGCAAAGCCCTCCATGGCCGTGGACCCTCATATCTGCAGGACCACCTCTCCTGCTATGCTCCGCCATGACAGCTTTGTTCATCTCAGCTTGGCTATCTGCAGGCGCTGCCCTGATAATGGGCAAAATCAACAGCTGTCCATTAATTTGCATTTTCTTTTGTGGTCCCCACCTTATGGAATGGAATGGGCTGCTGGATAAGGTCAGGAAGGGCTCCCTGTCTCCTGGCATCCCACAAACCATGCAAGATTTAATTATTCAGGAGGACCTTTTTACACAGGTAAAAGGTTAAATTCAACGGAATGGTTCAGAAAGGAAAAGAAAAGGGACCGTAGACAATAGTACTGTGTACAGTGTCGGCAGAGTTCATTCCACACTTTGGAGTTTGTTTTCACTGAATCTACTACAACAGGATTCTGCAGAAAGACAAGAACTGACTGAAGGCCGCTAATGCAACAGAGAGGCCTACAGAGCACAAGCACTACGACATACTACTACATAGCAGAGAGAGAGAGGAAAAAAAACCAAAAGATAGGCTGAACTACAAGAGAAAAACATTCAATAAACTCTAAACACTAGAGAATGCTCCACAGCTCCCTCTAGGGGACAAGTGGACTAAACTACTCTATCGGCAGTATTTACAGTAATTAGACTCTTAGCAGGCTGTTGCTTCTCCAACATATAGTATGCAAGTTCTGTTGCTATATGTATTATCCTACTTTGTAATTTCTGTACTGTTTGTCATTATGAACCATCAATTCAAAGCCCTGCCTTTGCACATAACTCGATTTTCAAAATGCTTCCCTCCAGCCAATGCCCTCCCTCCAATTTAATCCCCCCTACACACACACACACACACACTTTTGTTAGGAACACTTCCCTTTTTTCAGTTCCTATAAGTTTAAGAGGCTCTTCCCAACCCCCAACAAGTCTGACAAACGCCCCCCTCCCCGAGTCTGTGCCTACCAGGGATCAGCTGCACTTTTAACTGAAGAAGATGAAGAGTCGTGGCAGACTACCATAGGAAATACACAGAGTGAGGGCAGAGAGAGAGAGGGAGCTGGCAAGGTCACATGTAGCCGGTTACCAGCAAATCAGGAAAAGGCAGCAAATCAGGAAGCGGACAGGGCTCAGCATGCAGCGCAGTGTGACTTTACAGAATGGATATTTTTAAAAGTTGAAAATAATTAAAATATCTCTCTCGCAGCAAGGCCTTGTGGTGCCCGGCTGATGTGTGATGGGGCCAGGCCCCATGGGACCCCACTGTATCAATTGGTGTCATTTTTTTCTGCAAAATGTCAAATTTTCACTGAAAAATAATCACCCTCCCAGAGATTCTACAAAGACTGTCATATGAATTTGCACTGGAGAATTCTTTGGGGCAAATTCATTTCAGTTCTAGCCGGTGGTGTCAGGTGTCGATTCTTTTTATGTCAGCAGATTCACAATCAAGCATATTTATGGGCTGCCGGCAGAATGCCATCTTTAAAAAAATGTCTTTTAAAAAGTGAAAGAAACTTGTTTAGTGTAACATGAATATATCAAGCATCCTTTGCTAATGCCAGGGACAATTGTTATATGAATCATGGCCATGTTAACTATTTTGAACAAAATAATTGAGGCACAGATGTTAAGTAGGGGCACTCCAGTCAAAACCGGAGATTGTACCAAATTAATATTCCATAAGGAACAGTAATTTGATTTTCTAGATCACAACTTTATTCACACCTCACTGCAACTTGCCTGCTACAGAATTATAAATAGTTTCATATAACATTTAGTGTTCCATGAATCAATTATAAAGGGTACTGCAGTTTTAATGACTCACTTATACTCAGAGTTTTCCCACCCAAACTTATACCTGTATGAACGTAAATGAAGTACCTCTTGTATATTTCGATCATATTGTTAAATGACCTGAGAAGAAAAATCAGATTGGCATGTCATGCTGAAATATCTTGCTAAAAGTTACTTGTTCAAGCTTTGAATAAGTTCGTAGGTCATTAGCTCAGAGATAACTGGTTTCTAAATTGGTGTGAACTCTTGTTGTTCAGAAAGTCTACTGAGCTTTAAGAACAGGATCCATTCTTATAATTGCCACTTTTATAAAATGTACAGCTCGGCATATGGAAATTTGGCAGCTGGCTCTTTTCCCCCATGCCATGGAGATGGAAAATGGCACCTGCCATTTTCAGGCATCTGTCTATAAATGCCTGATGTTGAATGCTTGGGAACAGGGCCAATGAAAAGCTCCCAGCCTTAGTGGGGTTGCCAGGCTGTCCTGGCAGGAGGGTTTTCGGAGAGCACAGTGTTGCTGGAGGGGGGAAAAAACAACAACAGCCTGGTGTATTCACCAGAAGTTGATACGAGGAGGAGACATGGGTAGATCTAGGAATTCCCAGATTCCTGAATCTACCGTTGTCTCTTCCTGTATCAACTTCTGGTGAGCTCGAGAGGCTGCTCTTCCCCCCCTTTTATGATTCATCAGGTCAGCCTCATGGTCTTTTTCTGAACTGCATCCCATCAAGGTGTAAGGAAATGAGGGTCGGACCTTATCTTACTCATTTCACTCAAAAATGGCAACTTTTGTGTGCTTCTTACAGTGTAGAAATAGTGCCAGAGACAAGGATACTGGGGGTGGACTAGATGCCAGTGTAGGATTTTAAGGTGTGTGTAAGAACATAAGAGAAGTCTAGAAAAGGAAAATGTTTAAAATGAAGATTTGATTATTGAATAAGTGTTTAATGTAAGAGAATATTGACTTTAATAATGGGGCGGAACATCGTTGGAAGCCGGGGGGGGGGGGGAGAAAGTTGTGGAAAAGGATATGTTAAGAACTGTTTTTAATTATGGAACATATTAAAATATCCTGTTAATAAAATTCTTTTATATAAAAAAGAACATAAGAGAAGTCAATGTTGGATCAGGCCAGTGGCCCATCCAGTCCAACATTCTGTCACACAGTGGACAAAAATACCCGGTGCCATCAGGAGGTCCAGCAGTGGTGTTTGTGTGTGTGCGTGAAAAACTCAGATTGGGTTGCCAGCTGTTGGCTGACAAACAACAGGAGGGTGGTGGTGGGAAATGGGACTGCAATGTGACATCATTGCTGATGAATAGTAAAAGTGATGTCACATTGCTAGTGTGAGATCAAGGCCACGTTCTAGGATCTGGGCAAGATTCTGGAGTTTTGCCCAGATCCTAGACTGTTATCGCATCCTCACACCGGCAATGTGAGGTCACTTCTGGGCATTCAGCGGAAGTGATGTGTGTTGCTGGCATGGAGCCATTGTTTTTTTTTTTGTTTGTTTTTTTAAATTACACTGCAGGTGTTTGCCTGGGAAGGACTGCTAGTAGGATTTGAATGTATTTTGTATGGGGTTTTTTATGCTGCAAGTATAAGCTGTCTTGAGGGAAAGACAGGGTATACATATTTAATAAAATAAATACAAAAACAATCCAGAATGCAGGCTACAATGGATAAAGAAGAACCTTATTTTTTTAAAAAAATAGAGAGGGGGTAGTGTACTCTTCAGTATGAGGAATATTTTGAAATAGACATAGCCCTATTTTCGTCTGTGAACTGTTGGAGGGTGTTAGTTCCGGCCAAAGTAGCTTTTCATTTCCTTGAGAGAGAATCGTAAGCACCCTGTCTAGGGAGAAAGTAGCCTGCCAAACAGTAAGACTTACTTCTGAGAAAGCTGGCTTAGATGCCTCTTGTATAAACAGCTTGACTGCTTTGGCATATGGTAAACCACAGGATCATTAACTGTATCACATCTTCAATTAGCTTTTCCAACGTCTCTCAGGAATTTCCACAATTGCCTCCAATGCGTGTTGGTCTCTGCCACCTGACAGATCATGCTGGGTCCTCAAGATGCTCTTATGTGCAGGCTTCATTCTTCGGAACAGCTAAATGGAACACCTGCGCACTAGCAACAACTAATTCCCTCTCAGCGCTTAATTTGTCTCTTAGAAATAGCCCTTCCCCACCTGAGGACTAGTTTGGTTCATGTCCTGCGAGAACAAAACATATGCTGTGCCCCTATGCGTGTATGCATTGGGGCACAAGTCTAATGGCTGTGTGGCTACAAAAAGAGAGCGATAAGAAGCACCCATTAATTTATACAGCCGATACTATTGAAATGTCAGACTTGTACCTGCTTGCTGGAAGTGCAGAGATATTGTTAATTAATCTGACAATTGGCTTGAAATGGCTTTCCAACGTTGTTTATTTCATTTACTTATAGTTCCAGCCTGCTGTGTTTTGGAGAGCTTACAGCCAGACGAAACCAACTGAAATATTGGGGGAGTATTTTCAGTTCTTCCTTGTGACTGTGGAACTCCTTTCTGGAGCATAAATCTATACTTTTCCATATGATGTCATCCTAGTAAAAATAGCTTCTAGAGACTGGGAGAAGGCAGGAGTTTTGTTAGTTTGTTTGTTTTTTAAATAATAATTTGTATTTATTATGGGCACAATCCAGTCCTAACTGAGTGCATTTGAAAAGGCAAGGTACAAAGGGGATTCTTAGTGAGCTACACTCCTCCATATGCAGCTGCTGGTGTGACCTTGGGTCAGTCAGAAGTTCTTTCAGAGCTGTTCTCTCACAAGCAGTTCTCTCAGAGCTCTCAGCCCCGCCTATTTCAACCAACCATACTCAAATTCTAATTCATTATTTGGTTTTAAAACATATTTTTTCCCTTCTTTTTGCAACAATTCCTGATACTTCAACCAGTCATTACCTTTATATTCTGAAAACAGATGTATAACTGCAGCTGGAACAATCCACAGAGGCCTTTCATCCGAAATTGTATCCTTATACCTGGTCCATGCATCAAACAATGTCCTCCTTACATAATGATGCTTAAACATATAGTCAGCTTTGTTTTTCCCATACCAAAGATAGGCATGCCAGCCAAATCTGCAGTCGTGCCCCTCAAGAGCTAAAAGTTTTCTATTTTCCAAATTTACCCATTCAGATAACCAAGACATACATACTGCTTCATGATACAAACGCAAATTCGGGACTTGGAAGCCACCTCTGTCTTTAATATCATACATTATCTTCATTTTAATTCTTGGCTTCTTCCCTGCCCAGATAAACTTAAAGATTTCTCTTTGCCATTTTACCAACACTTTCCCATCTTTCACAATTGGTATTGTCTGAAACAGAAACATTAACCTGGGCAGTACATTCATTTTAATAACGGCAATTTTTCCAAGAAGAGATAACCTTAGTTTTTCCCATTTTTCTAAATCACTCTTTATCGAACCCCACAGTTTTTCATAATTATTCTTAAACAAATCTATATTTTTCATTGTAATTTCAACTCCCAAATACTTGACCCTTTTAACCACTTCACATTCTGTCACATTTTGTAACATTTGTTGCTTTGTACCAACCATATTTTTACACAGTATCTTAGATTTATTTTTGTTGACGTAAAACCCTGCAAGATCACCAAACTCTCTTACTTTTTCAAATACCTTAGGCATATTATTAACAGGATCTTCAACAATAAACATGATATCATCCGCAAATGCTCTTAATTTAAATGAAAAACCTCCAATATTCAAACCTTTTATATTATCATCATCTCTGACTGCTTGTAGCAAAATCTCCAAAATCCAGATAAATAACAATGGTGACAGGGGACAACCTTGTCTAGTACCTTTTCTTACCCGGAACATATCTGTTGATTCTGCATTAACAATCACCGAAGCTTTTTGTTCTTTATATATCGATTGTATCATTCTTGTAAATTCTACGCCCATCAAAGATTTCTCAAACACTTTAAACATAAATTCCCAATTCAAATTATCAAAAGCCTTCTCTGCATCCAAAAATAAAAAAGCAACTTCTTTTTCAGGGTGTTTATCATAATACTCAATTGCGTCCAAAACAACCCTCATATTGTCTTTAATTTGTCTATTTGGTAAAAAACCAGCTTGATCTTCAACAATAGTGTCTTTCAAAAACTTTTTAAGGCGCTCTGCCAATATTTTTGCAAATATTTTATAATTGTTGTTCAATAATGAAATGGGCGGTAGTTTTTAACATTTGTTAAATCTTGCATTTCTTTAGGGATTAAGGTGATTGCAGCTTCATTCCAGGAGTCTGGGATCTTTCCTGTCTTTCTAATTTCATTTAATCTCCAACACCGGGACCAAATCTTCATGAAATTTTTTATAAAATTTAGCTGAAAAGCCATCCGGGCCTGGAACTTTAGAGATTTTTGCCTCAGCTATTGCTTTACTAATTTCGTCTTTAGTTATTGCAGCATTTAAAAATGTTTTCATTTCAGGGTTTGGTTGTATCAAGTTAGCTTTGGATAGGTAATCCAACATTTTTTGAGGATCCACTTGCTTCGATTGAAAGAGAGTCTCATAGTATTTAAAAAATTCCCTTTTAATTCCTCCTGGATCTAAAATCTCTTTATTTCCATCTTTCACACAAGTGATTGTTTTATTCTCTCTTCTTTTCTTTAATTGCCATGCTAAATATTTGCCAGGTTTATTTGCACCTTCAAAGGATTTCTGTTGCAATTTTTTCAAGTTCCAAAATACTTCTTTGTTCAACCTTGCCTCATATTGCTCCCTTAGAATCCTCAATTCTCTCAAAATCTTCTTTTTACCAGGCCTTTTCTTAAGTTCTGTTTCTTTTTTCCGAATATTTTCCATAATTTCTTTGTCTATCTTCATTTGTTGTTTCCTTTCATTATTATTAATTGCAATCAGATGTCCTCTCATCACAGCCTTGTAGGCTTCCCATACCGTTTGCGTCTGTACACTTTTATTTAAGTTCAATTGAAAGTATGTTTGGGTTTCTGTCCTTATTTTATCCACAATATTTTGCTTGTCCAGCAAATCTTCATTAAGTCGCCATCGAAATTTTTTCCTCTTAACATACGTTGACCATTTTATCGGACTGTGGTCAAAAAGAGTCCTAGGCAATATCTCAATTTTGCGTGTTTGCAAGATTAAATTCTCTGTCATCCACATCATATCTATCCTTGAAAAAGATTCGTGTCTTGATGAATAAAAAGAGTACTCTCTATCTCTGGGATTTTTAATTCTCCAAACGTCTGCCAAGTGTTCATGTTTAGTCAACTGAAAAAAGACTTTAGGAAGTTTGCCCATGGCCTCAATTCCTTTTTTTGATTTTCTATCAACAACATTGTCAACAGTACCATTAAAATCGCCCATTAAAATCGTTTGCTCATAGGTCAACTGTCGTAGTTGTTCCCACAAATCCTGAAAAAAGTTTTCTTTTGCCCCATTGGGAGCATAGAGATTAACGATTAATGTCTTTTTATTCTGCAGCACTAACTTCTACTGCCAAAAATTTCCCTTCATTGTCTTTAAAAATTTCTTTTGGTTCCAACTCTTTTTAATATATGTAACAACTCCTTTTTTCTTTTGAGAGGAGAGTGAATAAAATTCCTCTCCTAATCTTTTTTGAATTTGGCATCTGATTTTTTAATATGTGTTTCTTGCAAGCAAACAATATCACATTTCTGTTTTTCCAACCAGAGTCTGACATTTTTCCTTTTTTGGGGTGAATTCAGTCCATTAACATTCCATGAAATTATTTGACTCTCCATGTTGATTCTGTAATTACTTATCAGAGTCTTTAAAATTATCATTGATGAATCTGGTCATTTGGTCAACTGACTTGATGGTGACTCTCTTCTGCTTGAACGAAAAACTGACACCTTTAGGAATTTCCCATCTATATCTTATGCCCTCTGTTTTCAGCTTGTCAATCAGGTCTTTAAAAAGTCGTCTGTCCTGAAGCATCGCTCTGGGTAGTTCCTTTAGGACCATGATTTTCTTGTTGTCAATTGTGAAGTCGTCCTGAAATTTCACAGGATGCCTGTTGTGGGGAGGGAAAGGGAAAGGAGATTATCAGCCACTTTGAGATTCCTTTGGGTAATGAAAGGCAGGGTATAAATCCAATTTCCTCCTCCTCCTCCTCCCTCCCTCCCACCCTCCCTTCCTTCCCAAGTTCAACCATACAGTTGCAACATCTATGCCATGGCTGTGTCATGTTTATATCATGCAGTGCTTAAGCTTGGTATGGGAAGGAGCCCCAGGAATTTGAGAGCCTACCTCCATTAGTTAATGTGAAACAGAGCATGTCTGGAGGGGCAGGGGGTCTAGCTGGATCACACTGTAACAGTTGTAGCTGTGCATAACATACAAAACCCATACAGGCTGCTTCCAAACAGGGTCATGAAAAAGCACTATGGCAGCAGCAAACAGGATGGCTATTAGCCACAAGGTATGGGAACTCTCAGTCTGGGGCAGGTGATGCTCTGTATTCTTGATGCTGGAGGGGGCAGCAGTGGGAGGGCTTCTAGTGTCCTGGCCCCACTGCTGGACCTCCTGATGGCACCTGGTATTTTTGTCTACTGTGTGACAGAGTGTTGGACTAGATGGGCCATTGGCCTGATTCAACATTGGCTTCTCTTATGTTCTTATGTTCTTATGATGGAAATGGGATGGGAAAAGTGCCCACTCACTCCCATTTCAGTGCCACTTACTGCAGTCACCATCCGACCTGCTCCTTCCTTTCCTCCCCGTTGCACAGGCATGATGGTGACCATACCGCAAAATAGTGGGTTTAACACGGCAGAGGCTAAGGCAGAGTGATTTCAACAAGCAGCCCTCTATTACATCTCAATGGGAATGCCTTCCATGGGGCAACTGCCCTAACTATATACCCCAAAGCCACTCCCAGCCCCCATGTGATTGGTGAGTTCAAATGGCCTCCAGACTCCAGACTGGCTGGTTACCCTCAGTGGCCAATCCTCAGGCAGGCTCCAGGGATGTCTTTTAAATGGGTGATAGTGAGTGACACAGGTTGTCCCACCCCCATTTAAAGCAGGACTTAGCTCCTCCTTCATCCCCCTGCAGTGGCCACATGGACACTCCCCCTCAGCTACTCTGAACACTCACCTTTAAACTGAAAAAGCAGGTTCATTTATTCTCAGCTTAAAGGGAAAGCCCCGGGAATGCTATTGTGAGTCTGCGGAATGCCATTGTGAGTCTGTCTGTCACCATCTTACACCTGAATCCTTAGTATGACATCATGTTATGGCACTTCTTGCTTTCCACACATGTGAAAATCCCCATGTGGAAGCAGTCTCAGCTTAGTGACATCACCCTCATACGATTTCTGTAGCCACCCTGTAGAAATGAAACTGGAAGTACATAGAAGTGAAACTGGAAGTACTGATACTGGAAGTACATAATGTTTAATCTGACTTTTCAAAGTGTGTTTCAGGCTTATATTTATACTCATTTGCTTGTCGTCTTGACACTGTAATAAAAAAGGGTGCTTTGCGCAAATATCTGTCTTCTTGTAGACCACTGGCATGTAAATACACAGAAGTTCGGGTTCCCTACTAGCTTTCTTCACCAGATCAATCCCATAATAATTCATCAGTGTGACAAGCTACACAAGAGCTGCCCGAGAGGCACAGAGGTGTCGAACTAATTTGCTACGAGGGCCAGAACTGACATAAATGCCAGTTTGTCAGGCTGAGCTATGTGTGCCATAAAATGTAATGTCAAGTATTCACTCAAAATACAAAAAAACCACTCCCCAAGCTGCCTCCTGCCGTCCCTCTAGGGTTGCCAGTCCCCCTTGGGAAATACTTGGATATTTTGTGGGCAGTGCTTAGCAAGGATGTGCTGTTACATCCTATGACATCATTTCCAGGTCAAAGATCAAGTGCCAGCACATCATGATGTCACTTCCAGGTCATGCCTTCTCCTATGATGTCACTTCCCAGGTCACTCCCCGGGTCACTCCCACCAAAATGCATGTCTTCCTGTGTGCCCACTTACGCCCCCAAACTGTGATCCATAGCATCAGAGTATTTCAACCAGTTAATATATCTGCTATAAGTGTTCACTTTATGCATCTAATGAAATGGGATCTGAGTCACGAAAGCCCATGCTGCTCCTTTTAATTTTACCAAGCACAATTTTATCTATTCAAATCTTCCTGGTATTCTACAGAGAATGTTTTCAAAAGACTTTACCATCAACATTTCACACAAACACACACACATACACACCCTTTAATATGCAGCCTGTTGAAGAATTCTAAAGAATCTGAAATCTTAGCCTGCACACCGCTTTGTAATTTTGGTTGCTCTTAATAAATGGTGTGATGTGGCTTTTTGTCTTTTGTACCTCTGTGTTTCCCTCATGCTCAGAAGGCTGGTGGTTGCAGTCACTGGTGAGGGCTGAAAGAGTTCATAATCCCCCCACCCCCTTGCCAGGCATGGGAAACCTGTCCCTTCCGTCTTATAAACTGTGGACAGGCAGAGCGGGGAAATGGGAGTGAGCAGTCACTGTAATAATATACATGCTTTTTATCTATAACTTGTAATCTTTTTTAAAATTACAAATACATTAGATGCATTGGGGGGGGGAACAACCCTTACGCCAATTTTATGACAGTTTACCTGGAAAGTAAATTCTACTGAACTCAGAGGGACCTATTCCCGAGTCTCTACGCTGACTTGCAGCCTAAATACTATGTCCTAATAACTGTGAATACATATTAAATAATCCCTATAATAGCATAACGTGATTAAAAATATTATCAAGAAAATCTTAAATTTAAATGTAGATTTGTTAGGGGTGTGTGTGGGGGGAATATCATACCCCCAGTCAAATTTATGGCTTTCATCATTTGTGCCACTTGATGAAACCCCCTCATACTGCTATAGGTTGGATTTATGATTTCTTGCAAAGGTGGGAACCAGCAGGGCTAATGTGCCCCTCTCTTTTAATCCAGGCATTTAAAAAACATACACATAGCTTCTGATGAATCCTTTTGCTGCTGTCTGGCGAAGGGGAAGAGGATCAGAACGAACTGAGTGTTGTCATAAAATGTTGTATTTCTCCTGGGTGTTTTGCCTTGCATAAATTCTCATATTCATAACCCGTAATTCCATTACTGTCCTGGGGCTGTTATTTTTCTCTCTATATTTATTTCTACATTTTTATTTTAAAACCCAAAACAAACTTTTTAAGGCACTCCCCACCCATCTTTTTCCTGCTTCTTCCTCATTTACTTCTGTTGGGGGCGGGGAGTTGGAAAGGGCTCATTTGGGGAAGGGAGGAAGAGGAAAAACTGGGGAAGGAAGAGGAGGAAGAGAGGGGGAGACCAATGCCCCCATTAAGCTGTGGAGTCCCATGAGCAAAAATTCTCACAGCAAAATGGCATTAGGGTTGTGAGCGAGCGACTTGGCTACTGCATAAATGAGTTTGCTCTGGAGCCATGCTTCCTGAGCTAAGAAAAGTGTGTGAACCGGAGGCTAAAAAACTGTGAGCTAGCTCACACTCACTCAGCTTAGAGGGAACACTGGGGGAGACATAAGAGTTCTTTGAGCAGGTCTTTGCATCCCCCCTTCATCCTGTTCAGTCCTAAATCCTTCTGTTGGCTGCTGGAGGGGGAAGAAGGTAGAAAAAGATTTCAGAGAAAAGGACGCTTACTTGGGCTTTTTTCCACTTTAGAAATGCTGAATGACATCCGTGCCCTGTCTGATCTACTAAAGTTCCGCAGGGCATTCCTTTGGTCGAGGCCAGCGACAGTTCCTCTACATCTGCCCGGCACCCTCTCCTCCCCGCTCCTCCCCCATGAAGATCTGAAAGCTAAATATGCCATCTTGTTTAAAGTGTTGAAATATCTATGTTGATTGTTTTAATACTGAATTCTGTAGTTTTAACTGGTTTTAAAATTGTATTGGATTTTATGTTGTTGTAAACTGCCCTGAGCCCCCTGCAGGCAAGAAATCAAAATAAATAAATAAATACATATAAATTATAAGCAATCTCACTTTGGATTTTCAAAGCCCAGTTCACACGGTTGTCCAAGCTGCAATGAAGCTGTGCTGCCACTGGTTGGCTGGCGGGTGCCGAGGTGCACCTTCCCTTCTCTTCAGTCCACCTACTCCAAGCTTGCTACTTTCTTGCTTTGGACTGTTCCCGTGTGCCCACTCCAGACAAGAGGTGTTCGGAACTGGATGGAACTGGCTCCCAGTGTTGCCCATACCACCAAACTGCAGGCTGCTGTCAGCCCAGTCCCTATTAGGAGTTCAGGAGAAGGGGTCACATGCAACTACTACACCACGGCCAGCCATGAGCTGCTTCTGGGTGAGGTGTTTGCATGTGCGTGCCTCTTCACCAGAGAGGCAGCCCCCCCCGGCTCTTACTGCAAAGGGGCAGCCAGAAAAAGGGAAAAGCAGCCAGGGGAATGAGGGAATGACAAACTCGGGGAGAGGCAGAGATTTGGAGGAGACAAGCGAGGGGAAAAGAAGAGAGTTAGAAAAAAACAAGTGTGAGAAAGGAGAAGATGAGCAAGGAGAAGTCTGCTCAGCTGTTGGCCCTGAGAGGGTGGCTGCAGTAGGGCAGAAGGCATGTTGCTGCAGCAGAACCTGGGGCTTTAGTTCTTCTAAGTATCCATGGCAGCAGGATGGCGCCCAGGAGAACCACAACATAATAAGCCCAACAACAAAATAGAAACACGCACAAACGGTAGCAAGGCGATAGAGAGGAGGGAGCAAGGGAGGCAGACCCAGTTGTGCCTGGGAGACCCAGGACATGACCAACTCAACAACAACAAAATAGAAATGCACACAGACACACAATAGCAAGGTAATGGTGAGGAAGAGGCAAGGGGAGACGGACTGAATTGCACCAGGAAGAGCCGCAACATGACTAGACAGGCAAAACAAACAAACAAGAAAATCCTCCCTCCTGGCAGAGAGGAGGTTTTGTGTTTCTGTGCTTCATACTATCTCTCTCTCTCCCACCCACCCACCCACCATTTCCTGGTCAATTTTCAGGCTCCTGGACCGGTTTCGGTTTCGGCGTTGCGAATGGCGGCCACCTTTCGGGATGCTCCCGGAGGTGGTTAGCCCACGCGCAGTTAGGGGGGATCTTCGCATGTGCGAAAGACCCTAGTGAGCCTTAGGCAAAGGCTCCGAACCGGGGGCGCTTGGGGAGTAGCCTCTTTGCCAGCAGATAGCCGGGAAATTGAGGCTTTCTCCCTGCCCCAATCGGCCCCACTGCGTCGTGCCCATAATGGGACTTAGCAGCACCACCGACTTCTAGGAGTGAAGACAGCGCTATGATTTAACATAAAAAGAAGAAGTGGCATCGAATCGTGAGTTGAAGATCTATTTTGAAGCGTAATTTGGAACCCCCCGCAAGCGTATAAGCGTATGGGAGGAGGGAGGAGTCCCCACCCCCTTTGAGAAGCGAGATCTACAAAGGAAGCACGAAGGGGGGGTAGAGAGAAAAAGTGTTGGTGAAAGTACCGTTGGGGTTTTACGGAAGATTGCGACCCGATTAGCTTCCTGGGGGATGCAGCACGAACTTGGAAAAAGTAAACAAAAAAGAAAATGTCGACTTTGGAAAAAGTCCTGCAGATACCGGAAGAGAAGAGGGGAGGGACTTCCGGTCCGGGTAGCCCCCCCCCAAGAGCTTGCTGTCAATCAAACGGGAAATGAGATACTGTGCCCCCTGCTGGAGCAAATGCAGAAAATCAACGAAACTTTGTTTAAAGTGGAAAGTGTTCTCATCAGTCGACAGAAACAAATATCGGAAACAACAAGGAAGATGGCGGAAATCGCGCAGAAATCGAATCTGACTATAAGTTTCCAGGGCGTAAAAGAAGAAGAGAAAGAAGATCTCGGATTTACCTTGACAAATGTCTTGGCACCCCTAACTGGCAGTGAAGCGAAAGAATTAAAAGAAGAGGTGGACATGACTCCCAAAGACTATTCCGCTTTTATAAAGGAAAATAATCTTCCAGTAGAAGGGGTTGTTGAGCATAGCAGGCAACATATCAGAGATCTAATCTCTTGTGTTGTGTTTATGGAGCCCAGGAAATTTGAACGCCAGAAGTATAAGGAAAAGAGAGAAGAGAGAAGATGGATTACATCTGTAAAACACAAAAGCTTCTGAAGAGACACACCAGCATGGAGGAAGACGCAGCACTCAAAATTTGGATTAATACAAGCAGTGAAGAAGACAGCAGCCCAGGGGAAGGAGGTGACGGAACGGAAGGCATCAAGGTTAAAAAGGACTCAATCCATAATTGGAAGAGACTTAAAAGAAGACACCTTGAGAACTAACTGTGTAACATCTGAAAGGAGCTGTTTAATAACTAACCCCAATGGACTTTACTAACTGTACTAACAGAGTGATTTTGGACTTTGCAAAGTTAAAAAGAAGATCTTCTAACCGTGATGGATGCCAAAAACGGTATTGAGTACTAACTAAAACTAACCTTTTTTTAACAGAAAAAACTTCACTCCATCTTTTTTCTTTCTCCATCTGTCTACCCTACCTTTTTCCTATAAAAAGAATAAAATGCTCTCCTTTTTAGGAGAGTTATATAAAAAAAAAAAAAAA
>JAPDNY010001443.1:0-15621 GCA_029375565.1 Gekko gecko | reverse complement strand
GTCTCAGGCAGAGGTCTTTCTTTTTTTTTTTGGTAAATACAATTTATTATTGGATATATCACACGTTCAAACATTTTCAATCCACCTACATACCCATTTCTCTAATTTTCCTCCCCCCCCAAACAAGACTTCCCGCACCGCTCCAACCCCATTAATATCTCTCTTATTCTGTTACAATTATTTCTAAACTTATTTTGTCTATCAAACGGTAACAATTCAAAAATCTAATTCTATTTCATTTTCCACTTAATAACTATCAAAACAAACCAAACCACGCTTAATGTCCCAATTTTTCAACAAGTATTTTTGAAAGTCTTTCCAGTCTTCAAAAAAAGTTTCATCTTCTTCGTTGTTTAATTTTCTTGTTAATTTATCCATTTCTGCTAAGAACAACGTCTTTTTAATCCATTCCCATGTTTCAGGTACTTTATCTTGTTTCCAACATTGAGCAAAAGTCAGTCTTGCTGCTGTAGTCAAGTACCATAGTAATGTTCTCTTGGCTACATTTATTTCTTCCATTTTAAGACCTAACAATAACATCTGTGGGTCTTTCTTAAAAGTACAATTCAAAATTTTTTGTATCTCATTGTGGATCTCTGTCCAATACTTTACTGCTTTATCACATGTCCACCACATATGGTAAAAAGACCCCTCATGTTTTTTACATTTCCAACATTTGTTGGACATACTTTCATTTATAATAGCAATTTTTTTAGGCGTCATATACCATCTATACATCATTTTATAACAATTCTCTTTAACATTTACACACGTTGAAATTTTCATTGATTTTTTCCACAAGTATTCCCAAGATGTCATTAATATCTCATTATTAACATTTACTGCCCATTTTATCATTTGCTCCTTTACAACTTCATCCTCAGTATACCATTTCAATAACACCTTGTAGAGTTTAGAAATCATTTTTTTATCTTTATCAAGCCATACAGTTTCAATTTCAATATTCTTTTCTCTAAAACCATGTTCTCTTTTATCGGTCTTAAATAAGTCATAAATCTGTCTATACTTCAACCAATCATATTCAAATTCAACATCAAATCTATCTTTTAACACAAAATTTTTCCCTTCAGATTTTAAAAGATTTTTGTAAGGTAGCCAGTCTAGTCCTTGGTTTCTTGAATATGGATTAATCACTTCAGCTGGTACAATCCAAAGTGGTCTTTCTTCTGAGAAGAATTTTCTATATCTCATCCATGTCTCGAACAGTGATTGTCTTACAAAGTGGTGTTTAAAAAATTTATCCATTTTTACTTTTCCATACCATAAATATGCATGCCATCCGAATTTATTATCATGTCCTTCAAGAGCCAATAACTTCTTATTCTCCAAATTAATCCACTGTTGCAACCATGTTAAACAGACGGCATCATAATACAGTCTTAAATTTGGTAGTTGTAAGCCTCCTCTCTCTCTTGCATCACATAAAATTTTCATTTTAATCCTTGGCTTTCTTCCTGCCCATACAAATTTGGATAATTCTTTCTGCCACTGAATCCAGTATTTTCCTTTGTTTTAGTATTGGAATAGTCTGAAACAAAAACATCAAACGCGGCAAGATATTCATTTTTACAGTCGCGATTCTTCCCATCAATGATAAATTCAAAGTATCCCATTTCTTCATATCTTGCTGAATCTTATGCCACACCTTTTCATAATTGTTTTTAAACAAGTCAATATTTTTCATAGTTAAATCAATTCCAAGATATTTAGTCTTTGTGACTACTTCACATTGTATTTTCTCTTGAAGTTCTGTCTGTCTTTGTTTCGTCATATTTTTGCACATCACTTTAGTTTTATTTTTATTAACATAAAATCCCGCAACTGAACCAAATTCTTCAATTTTTTCCATCAATTGTGGTATTTTCTCAATTGGGTCTTGAATCATAAACATTACATCATCTGCAAATGCCCTATACTTATAGGCGAAAACCTTTCACTGTAAGTCCTTCAATACTGTCATCTTTTCTTATCGCTGTTAGTAATATTTCCAATATCCAAATAAACAACAACGGGGATAACGGGCAGCCTTGACGTGTTCCCTTTTGGACTCGGAAGAAGTCCGTCTTTTCTTTGTTTATATTCAAAGCCGCTTTTTGTTCTGAATATATTGCCACAATCATGTTTAAAAAGGACTGTCCAATATTCATTTTTTCAATAACTTGCAGCATAAACTCCCAATTTAAATTATCAAAAGCTTTTTTCCGCATCTACGAAGAGGAATCCAACTTCTTTTTCAGGATGCTTGTCATAATATTCAATTGCGTCTATCACCACTCTTAAATTATCTCTAATTTGTCTATTTGGTAAAAATCCTGCTTGTTCTTCCGCTATCGTATCTTTCAAATATTTTTTCAGTCTCTCTGAAATTATTTTTGCAAATAATTTGTAGTCATTATTTAATAGCGATATTGGTCTATAGTTCTTTACTTGAGTCAAATCCAAACCTTCTTTAGGTATCAATGAAATATTTGCTTCCTTCCATGAATCTGGGATCCGCTTGGTCTGTCTTATCTCATTTGACAGAAGTACTAAAATAGGGGTTAGCTCCTCTTTAAATTTCTTATAAAATTTTGCTGTAAAGCCATCTGGTCCTGGAGCTTTGCCCAACTTTGCATCTTCTATCGCCATTGTCACTTCTTCTTTCGTTACTAAACCATTTAATAATTCTTTAATTTGTTTTCCCAGCTCTGGAACTTCAATCGTGTCCAAGTATTTCTTGATTCTCTGTTGGTCAATTCCTTTCTTTTGAAATAATTTGGCGTAGTATTTAAAAAAGCTCTTTTTATACCATTCAGGCTCATCACCTCCTTTCCATCTTCAACAATCTTGGATATAAAGTTCCTATCTTTTCTACTTTTCAATTGCCATGCCAAAAACTTTCCTGGTTTATTTGCACCCTCAAATGCTTTTTGCTGTAATTTTTTTAAGTTCCAATATAATTCTCTGTTTAAAAGAACATTCAGCTGATCCTGCAGGAAGTGGATCTCTTTAACAATTTTCTTCTTCCCTGGTCTTTTTTTTAGTTCCTTTTCTTTTGTCGAATTTTTTCATGAAGATCTTTCTGTTGCTGAATCTTTTGCTTTTTATCTTTGGAGTTCAGAGAGATAAGCATGCCTCTGATTACTGCTTTGTATGTATCCCATACAACTTGTATGTCCGTGCCTTTATTCAAATTCAGTTCAAAAAAACTTTTCGTTTCCTTTTTAAGATTTCATTAATTTGTTTTTGATCCAGTAAATCTTCATTAATTCTCCAGAATAGCTGTTTAGGTTTTGCTTTAGATATCCAAAGTAGGGGATTATGATCAGAGTTAGTTTTCGGTAGAATTTGTATTTTATAAGTCTTTTGCGCCATCTCCTCTGACATCCAAATCATGTCAATTCGAGAAAAGAATTATGTCTATTCGAATAAAACGTGTAATCCTTAGTCTTAGGATTCCACTTCCTCCAAACATCTTCTAACTTTTCTTGCTTCATCAATTGAAAGAAATTTTTTGGTAACTTTCCAACTGTCTCTCCACTTGCTTTGGACTTTCTATCCAATGTGTTGTTCACTGTACCATTAAAGTCTCCCGCAAGAACAATTTGGTCATAATTTAAACATTCCAACTCTTTAGTCAAGTCATTGAAAAAGGTCTCTTTTGCACCATTGGGTGCATATATATTAACAAGCAATGTCTTTTTTCTATCCATACAGATTTCCACGCCAACATACCTTCCTTCTTTGTCGGAAAAAAATTTGCTTAGGATCCAAATCTTTTGAAATATAAATCACTGTTCCTTTTTCTTGTTAACTGCTGAAGAATGAAATTCTTCTCCCAATTTTTTATTAGTCAGATATTTGTCGTCTTGTTTTCTTATGTGTGTTTCTTGTAAACAAATTATATTACATTTTTGTTTTTCCAGCCAATGATTCACCAGTCTTCTTTTACCTGGTGAATTTAATCCATTTACGTTCCAAGATAAAAATTTGTAATCCATAATGGTGTTAAATTAAATATCTTTAAAATCGTCCAGATTGTTCGCTTTGAATCTATATAAATCTCCTTCAGTTTTAAGAGTTGATCTCACCGAGTTGTACATGAATGTAAGTCCATATGGAATCTCCCATCTGAATCTAATATTCATTTCTTTTAGCCTGTCTGTCAATTTCTTGAATTTCTTTCTATCTTGTAGAATTGATCTCGGAATTTCTCTCAAGATTATTATTTTCTTTTCCATTAATTTCCAACGGTTGTGAAAATTGTTTCTTGAAAACGTCTTCCTTCATCTTTGTTGTCACAAATTGAACAATTACATCTCTGGGTAATTGCTTTCTTTTGGCATAAGCCGAATTTACTCTGTAAATCAAGTCAAAGTCTGCATCCAAATCTCCTTCATCTTCCCCTATGTAAGTTGTCAATGTCTTAATTACTAGGGCCCGTAGATCTTGATCTTCCTCCTCTTCTATCCCTCTCAATCTCAAGTGATTCTGAGTAGCCCTGTAATCCATCATGGTCTCCAACCTTGCATTCTCTGACAAGGGTTTTTTTAACCTTTTGTTCCATATCTTCAGATTTTGTCACCAGACTTTTGACTTCCTTTTTAAGTTCTTCTGTATCTTTTTTAATCCCTGACACTTCTGCAAGTACCAGTTCTTTCAATTCTTCCATATTTTTTTTCTGTACTTGGATTTGCACTTGCTCTATTTGCTCCAATTGTTGTTGCAACTGTGATTCTATTTGTTTTCCAAGATTCTCCGTCATCCGTTTCTCCATCGCTTCTATAGCTGCTTGCCACTCTTTTTTTTCCTTTGCAGTCATTCTTGGACTAGGTGATGAAGCAGCTCTAGGTCTTGTTCTCAAATCCGTCTTGGAGGCCACTTCAATGTTAATCAGACTTTATATTAACAATCTTCAAGCCAAATCGCCACCTTTAGAACTTGTTTAAACGCTTTTTCGGCTTGAAAATAACATTTTAAATTTTAGTCCTCCCCAAAATGTCGGGCGCAATTTCTCTGTGGTTTTTTTGGCTAGAGTAGGCTCCTTTCAAACTTCCTGCTCACCTGTCCGTCTCTGTAATCCAACTTCCAGTAAGGGTGGTGTCACACAATAAAATGTCCCTCCGCTTCAAACACAGCAGCCTCTAAAAGCCTCCACTCTAGCCCACTTCCTGTATCACAGAGTCACAGTTAGTTTCGTTTCTGCTACGTAGCGTTTAGACTTGGCTAACCACAGGAATGCAAAACAAAGTCTCTTTTCAGCCTTTTTCTCTAACGGAAAGCTTTCTTTTTACTTTTAATTCAAGCGAAATAGTTCCTTAAAGGTTTCAACGCTTATCCATACGTTTCAATATCACAGTCTCCTTTAAACCGGTAAGCGCTTAATCGTTTGTTTGTTACCTTGCTTGTAGTCTCGGGGTTTCGCGGTGCTTCTTCTGTAAACGATGTTAATCAGATGATAAAGAGATCGGTAGATGGCGAATTTATGCTGAATTCTCAGCCCGGCTGGCATCTGTAGAGTTGATTTGCAACTGCCCTCTTCACGGAGGGAGATCAAAGTGTAAACAAGCTTCCTCCGAAGCTTATCCACACCGATCTCAACCCCCCTCAGGCTTCGCTGCTTGCTTGCCACTCCCCCGCCTGGAGAGTGCTGCGCTGGGCCAGATAGAGCCCAGACTGTCGTCAGATGCCGCAGTACACTCTGCACAACTCGCAAAGTGTGTCAATTCGCCATTTTCTCCGACCGGAAGTCAGGCAGAGGTCTTTCTCATCACCTACTGCCTGGTCCTTTTAACTGGAGATGCCAGGGATTGAACCTGGGACCTCCTGCATGCCAAGCAGATGCTCTACCACTGGGCCACAGCCCCTCTTTACAGCTCTCCAGGGTCTCAGGCTGAGGTCTTTCCCATCACCTACTGCCTGGTCCTTTTAACTGGAGATGCCGGGGATTGAACCTGGGACCTTCTGCATGCCAAGCAGGTGCTCTACCACTAGGCCACAGCCCCTCTTTACAGCTCTCCAGGGTCTCAGGCTGAGGTCTTTCCCATCACCTACTGCCTGGTCCTTTTAACTGGAGATGCCGGGGATTGAACCTGGGACCTTCTGCATGCCAAGCAGATGCTCTACCACTAGGCCACAGCCTCTCTTTACAGCTCTCCAGGGTCTCAGGCTGAGGTCTTTCCCATCACCTATTGCCTGGTCCTTTTTAACTGGAGATGCCGGGGATTGAACCTGGGACCTTCTGCATGCCAAGCAGATGCTCTACCACTAGGCCACAGCCCCTCTTTACAGCTCTCCAGGGTCTCAGGTTGAGGTCTTTCCCATCACCTACTGCCTGGTCCTTTCAACTGGAGATGCTGGGGGATTGAACCTGGGGCCTTCTGCATGCCAGGCAGGAGCTCTGCCACTAAGCTATGGCCCCTTCCCAAGAGGGATAGAAGAACATGGGCCTGCATGCAGAGGTAGCTGGTGTTGGGAATGACTCTCGAACACATGAACACATGAAGCTGCCTTATGCTGAATCAGAACTTTGGTCCATTTTAACTGGAGGTGCCTGGGATTGAACCTGGGACCTTCTGCATGGCAAGCAGATGCTCTTCCACTGAGCCACAGCCCCACTTTATGGCCTTCCAGGGTCTCAGGCGGAGATCTTTCACATCACCTACTGACTGGTCCTTTTAACTGGAGATGCCGGGGATTGAACCTGGGACCTTCTGCATGCCAAGCAGAGGTTCTACCACTGAGCTACAACCCCACTTCATGGCTTTCCAGGGTCTCAGGCGGAGATCTTTCACATCACCTACTGACTGGTCCTTTTAACTGGAGATGCCAGGGATTGAACCTGGGACCTTCTGCATGCCAAGCAGAGGCTCTACCACTAAGCTACAACCCCATGGCACATCACTTATCCCCTGGTCCTTTTAATTGAAGATGCCAGGGATTGAACCTGGGACTGTCTGCATGCCAAGCAAAGGGTCTACCACTGAGCTACAACCCCACTTCATGGCTTTCCACGGTCTCAGGCGGAGGTCTTTCACATCACCTACTGCCTGGTCCTTTTTAACCAGAGATGCAGGGGACTGAACCTGGGAGCTTCTGCATACCAGGCAGATGCTCTACACACTGAGCTACAGCCCCACTTCATGGCTCTCCAGGGTCTCAGGCTGAGGTCTTTCACATCACCTCCTGCCTGGTCCTTTTTAACTGGAGATGCCTGGGATTGAACCTGGGACCTTTTGCATTCCAAGCAGAGGCTCTACCACTGAGCTACAACCTCATGGCAGGAAAGTACCTTCATAGCCACCTACTGCCTGGTCCTTTTAACTGGAGATGCTGGGGATTGAACCTGGGACCTTCTGCATGCCAAGCAGATGCTCTACCACTGAGCTACGGCCCCTCCCCTTTGAGAAGGGGCTGTGACTTAGTAGCAGAGCATCTGCTTGGCATGCAGAAGATCCCACTTTCCATCCCCAGCATCCCCAGTTCAGAATCAGGTAGCAGGTGATGTGAAAGACTACAATGTGAGACCCTGGAGAGCCCGTCTGAGAAGACAATACTGACCTTCACGGACTGATGAGGTAGGAGGAATCATCCCAGTCCTTCACTGGAGACCTGTGGTCTAATCTGGTACCAACAGGGTTGCCAACCACCAGGTGGAGCCTGATACTCTCCATTTAATCTCCAGACTATAGACATACTGGAGAAAACAGCTGCTTTGGAGAGTGGGCTCTACAGCATTACATGCCACTGAGTCCTTCCTCTCCCCAAGTCCCCTGCTCCCCTGACTGAACCTCGAAATTTCCCACAATCTTGCAATCTGGAAGCCCAGAATAGAATCATACAATCGCAAACTCAGGATAGAATCATACAGTCATAGAGTCTGAAGGAATCTCCAGGTTAAGCCAGTTTGGTGTAGCGGTTAAGTGCGGGGACTCTAATCTGGGAGAACCGGGTTCGATTCCCCACTCCTCCACTTGGCAGCTGCTGGATGGCCTTGGGCAAGCCATAGTTCTGGCACAGCTGTTCTTGAAAAAGAGCAGTTTCTGTCAGAGCTCTCTCAGCCCCGCCTACCTCACAGGGTGTCTGTTGTGGGGAGGGGAAGGGGAAGGAGTTTGTAAGCCGCTCTGAGACTCCTTCAGGTAGTGAAGGGCGTCCAACAAGGAATCCTACTTCCAACAAGGAATCCTACTGATAAGGATCTTAAAATTCTACTGTCCGATAAGTACCCGGCAACTACTCTGTCTGTTGCAGAATTCTTAGCCTATGTTTGGAAATTAAGGGCTGGGGTGTATAAGTCGCAATAACTTTTTTATGTTCATTGGGATTGTTATACCACTAACTGAGCTTACTATTGCTGAGAAGTATACCTTTGGCCGGTGTAACCTGTGTTGTTATATCAACTTGTCCCATTATCTTCCCTACTGTTGATGTGTTATGCCAATAAAAGTATGTATGTATGTGAAGGGCGGGGTATAAATCCAATCTCCTCCTCCTCCTCCTCCTCCTCCTCCTCCTCTTCTTCTTCTTCTTCTCCTCCTCCTCCTCCTCCTCCTCCTCCTCCTCCTCCTCCTCCTCAAACCCCCTGCACAGTGCAGGAAATTCACAAATACACCCCCCAAAACACCCAGTGACTCCTCCTCCATGCCCAGAAGATGGCCAAAAAACCCCCTTCTAGGCTCCTTGCCCAAACTGGCCTGGAGAAAAATGGCTTCCTGACCCCAGCATGGTGATCGGCATTTCCCTGGGCCTGTAAGAAAGGGCCACAAGAACTAAGCACTGAGGCAGCCTTTCCTGCTCTCCCTCTCAGTGAGTCGTAGGCCTTCATTCCGCCCAAGCAAGGGGGAAAAAGTAATGCTAAGAGAGTCACGGTGGTATGAACAACCAGCCTGCCATAAGTCATCTTCTATTGGGGCTGCCGGGAGCTGCGGTGGCTCAAGAGGTTAAGACGCTGAACTGCAGGCTGTGGAAGGTCAGTAGTTCAGCAGTTCGAGACCCAGGTGCCGCATGACAGGGTGAGCTCCTGTCTCTAGTTCCAGCTCCTGCGAACCTAGCAGTTCGAAAGCAAGAAATTGCAAGTAGATAAATAGGTACCACTTCGGTGGGAAGGTAACAGCGTTCCGTGCACCTTGGTGTTTAGTCATGCCGGCCACATGACCACGGAAACGTCTTCGGACAGCACTGGCTCTTCGGCTTTGAAACGGAGATGAGCACCGCAACCCTAGAGTCGGATTCGACTGGCTTTCGAGCAAGGGAACCTTTACCTTTTATTGGGGCTGCCAATCCTGGGTTTGGAAATACCTGCAGATTTGAGGGCAGAGCCTGGGAGGTGGGGTTTAGAAGAGATGAGGAGAAGAGACTGGGATTTATACCCCGCCCTTCACTACCTGAAACAGTCTCAGAGCGGCTCACAATCTCCTCTCCCTTCCCCTCCCCACAACAGACACCCTGTAAGTTGGGTGGGGCTGAGAGAGCTCTGAGACCAACTGCCCTTGAGAGAACAGCTCTGAGAGAACTTGTGGCTGACCCAAGGTCACACCAGCAGCTGCATGTGGGGGAGTGGTGAATCAAACCCGGTTCTCCTGGATTAGAGTCCGTGCTCTTAACCACTACACCAAACTGGCTAGGGAGGGGAGGGACCTCGGGTGGGTATAATACCATATCCACCTTCCAAAGCAAGCCATTTTCCCCAAATGCAGAATAAACGTTTTGCAGACACAAATAAATAAGCAAGCAATCTATATATTCCGGAGATCGATCCTGATTCCGGGAGATCTCCGGCCCCCACCTGGAGAGGATGGCAACCCTGTCTTCCACTGCGACCTTCTTAACAACACTGACCCCGAAACCAGGGGAATGCAAAAACTTCCCGGTTGCGACTGGCTGCTATCGGCCTCCACGTCCCTTGTGAATAATGGCTTCGTTTATTGCGAATTCTCTTTTCATTTTGCTTCAATTAAGTCTCTGGGCAAAATCAATCACACCCCTTCTGCGGACACTAAATCTTCCGATGGGGAAAATGTCCTGCTCAAAGCTGGCAGCGTGTCCTCTTTGGAGACTGAAATTAAAGACCAAGCAGGCCGAAAGTTCAGCGAGAAACAAGAGCGGGGGGGTTGGACACACAGAGGTGTGTATCTGACTAGACCAGACAGAAGGGCCGGAAATATCTGCGGCTACCGTCAAGCAAACCGAACAGGAAAAATAGATCATCAGCTTTTATGGGGAATTGATTGAGATGACTAACTGGGCTGGTCAGTCTGCAGCAGCAGAAAGGTTCCACTAACACCTTGAAGTCTCATAAAATTCGGGGCCGGGTCGGAGCTTCCGGGTGTCACCGCTCGCTTCTTCAGATACCAACCTGAAGAAGGAGCAGTGACTCACGAAAGCTCATCCCCTGCCACAAATTCTGTTAGTCTTTAAGGTGTTCCTGGACTCTTGGCTCTTTTCTGGTTTTATAGGGAAGAATGATGAAGACTCTGGTAATTGGGAATGCCAACCTCCAGATGGGGCCTGGGATACTGGGATATCCCGGAATGACAGCTAATCTCCAAAAGAAATCAGTTACCCTCTGGAGAAAATAGATGGTTTGGAGGGTGCACCTTCAGAGGTCCCACCGTTCCCAAAACCTGGCCTCCCCAGGCTCCTCCCACCAAATGTCCAGGAATTGCCCAACCCAGATATTTGTTGACCCTGCAGGGCAACTGGTTGGCCGATGTGTGAGACAGGATGATGGACTAGATGGACCACTGGTCTGATCCAGGCGGGCTTTTCCGATGTTGTTATGAAGGCCTTGGCCTCTATGCCCTGTTGTTGGCACTCCAGTGGAACTGGCTGGCCACTGTGTGAGAGAGGATGCTGGGCTAGAGGGACCCCTGGTCAGATCCAGCAGGGGTCTTCTTAGGTTCTTATCAGGGGAAGGCCTCAGACTCTATGCCCTGTTGTTGGCCCTCCAGAGGAACTGGATGGCCACTGTGTGAGACAGGATGCTGGACTAGAGGGACCACTGGTCTGATCCAACAGGGCTCTTCTGATGTTCTTATGAAGGCTTCGGCCTCTATGCCCTGTCGCTGGCCATCCAGAGGAACTGGTTGGCCACTGTGTGAAACAGGATGCAGGACTAGATGGACCCCGGGTCTGATCCAGCAGGGCTCCTCTGATGTTCTTAGGATGCTGGACTAGATGGACCCCTAGTCTGATCCAACTGGACTCTTCTGGTGTTCTTAGGAAGGCCTCAGCCTCTGTGCCCTGTTCTTGGCCATCCAGAGGAACTGGTTGGCCACTGTGTGAGACAAGATGCTGGACTAGAGGGACCACTGGTCTGATCCAGCAGGGCTCTTCTGATGTTCTTATGAAGGCTTCAGCCTCTATATCCTGTTGTTGGCTCTCCAGGTGAGCTGGTTGGCCACTGTGTGAAACAGGATACTGGACTAGATGGACCCCTGTTCTGATCCAGCAGGCCTCTTCTTAGGTTCTTATCAGGGGAAGGCCTCGGCCTCTCTGCCCTGTTGCTGGCCCTCCAGGGGAACTGGTTGGCCACTGTGTAAGACAGGATGCTGGACTGGATGGACCACTGGTCTGATCCAGCAGGGCTTTTTTGATGTTCTTATGAAGGCCTTGGCCTCTCTGCCCTGCTGTGGGCCCTCCAGAGGAGCTGGTTGGCCACCATGTGAGATAGGGCGCTGGATTAGATGGACCGCTGGCCTGATCCAGCATCAGGTTCTTAGGTTCTTCTTCTTAGGTTCTTATCAGGGGAAGATCTCGGCCTCCATGACAATCAGTTCCCGAAGAGAAGATGGATGCTTTGGAGAGTGGACTCTATGTGAACATAAGAACATAAGAGAAGCCAATGTTGGATCAGGCCAGTGGCCCATCTAGTCCAACACTCTGTCACACAGCGGCCAAAATATACCAGGTGCCACCAGGAGGTCCATCAGTGGGGCCAGGACACTAGAAGCCCTCCCCACTGCTGCCCCCTCCAGCACCAACGTGGCATTGTACTCAACTGAGGTCCCTGTCCTCCCCAGGCTCCACCCCCAAATCTCCAGGAGTTTCCCTACCTGGAGCTCGCATCCCAGCCCCTCGTACCCCACCAGTGGCCAGGGGGACCTGACAAGCCTACTTCAGTTACACAAGAATAAAATTCCCCAACCTAACGTGTTTCAGGGACTTTTTCAAATTGGAAAGAGAATTTGAAGGTATGCAGGACAGTAGCTAAAGCTGGTGATGTGCGGAAGTCTTACATCTAGGGTAGGCAGCTCTGGATTGGGAAATTCCTGGAGATTTCAGGGGAAGGAGGAGGAGGAGGAGGAGGAAGAGGAGGAGTAGACGAAGAAGAAGAGGAGGAGGAGGAGGAGGAGATTGGATTTATACCCCACCCTTAACTACCTGAAGGAGTCTCAGAGCGGCTCACAATCCCCTTTCCCTTCCCCTTCCCACAACAGACACCCTGTGAGGGTAGGTGGGGCTGAGAGAGCTCTCTCAAGAACTGCCCTTGAGAGAACAGCTCCGAAAAAACTTGTAACTGATGCAAAGTCACCCAGCTGGCTTCATGTGGAGAAGTGGGGAATCGAACCCAGTTCTCCAGGTTAGAGGTCACGCTCCTAACCACTATACCAAACTGGATCTCTGAGCCTGAGGACGGCGTGGTTTGGGGAAGAGGAGAAACATCAACGGGGTTTAAAGCCACAGAGTCGCACCTTCCAGAGTGGCCATTTTCTCCAGGGGAATTGATCTGTATTGCCTGAAAATCAGTTGTAATAGCAGGAGATCTCCAGCCGCCAACTGGAGGTTGGTGACCCTACATAGAAGGAAAAAATTCACAGGCTGGTACTGGGAACAGATTTCAGTTCCTTAAAAAAAAATCATTTTTAAAGTGAGATAATAGTTCTCAAGATTATAAAGCATTTTTTTTTTTAAGTGTGTGGGCCGGGCTTTGTGAATTCGCAAAGAGCAGCAGAGCAGCGGCAAAATATGATTTCCAGAAGACGGGGGCGGGGCCGGAGAGCCCTGTAGAATTCCTTGGCCTTCTTATGTGACAACCGCAGGCAAAATAAATGCAAAACAGTGATGGGAAAATTGCAGACTACATTACGCACATATGCTTATGCTGCATAATTTATACAGGTCACAAAAGGCGGCTTCTTATTGCTGAAGTTGGATTTTCTTTTTCAAGTAAGGACGTAAGAAGAGCCCTGCTGGATCAGAGCAGTGAGGGTCCATCTTGTCCAGCATCCTGTCTCACATGCCGGCCAACCAATTCCCCTGGATGGCCAACAACAAGGCATAGAGGCCGAGGCCTTCATAAGAACATCGCAAGAGCCTGCCTGGATCAGACCAGTGGTCGATCTAGTCCAGCATCCCGTCTCACACAGGGGCCAACCAGTTCCTCTGGAGGTGCAACAGCAGGGCACAGAGGCCAAGGCCTTCATAAGAACACAGGAAAAGCCCTGCTGGATCAGACCAGTGGTCCATCTAGTCCAGCATTCTGTTTCTCACAGTGGCCAGCCAGTTCCTTTGGATGGCCAACAACAGGGCATAGAGGCCGAGGTCTTCCTAAGATTATCAGAAGAGGCCTTCTGGATCAGACTAGTGGTCCATCTAGTTGAGCATCCGTCTCTCACACTGGCCAGCCAGTTCCTCTGGAGGGCCAACAACAGGGCAGAGAGGCCAAGGCCTTCCCCTACAGTTGCCTCCTGTCTCTGGGATTCAGAGGATTAGTGCTTTTGAATGTGGAGTTTCCCCTCAGTCACCACAATTCGTAAGCATCAATAGGCTTGTGCTCCACAGATCTAAGTAGAAGAAACAATACATGCAATCTTTTCTATAACTCTCTACTGAAACAAAGAGAGGAATAGGGTTGCCAAGCGTGATCGTTACGCTGGCCGGGGGATTTGGGTCATGGTCTGGGAGTGGGAGGCAACATCCCTGGCACAATGACATCATGAGGAAGTGATGTCATCACATTGGCAATGTCGCTTGGCGATGCTCCACTTTTGGGGCAAACTCTGTTGTTAAAATTGGGCTCAAACCATAGAGTTTTGCCCAAAATGCAGAGTGTCACCAATGTGATGATGTCATGTCTGCATCATGACATCATGACATCACTGGCCGGTGGCGGGCAGAAGCCCCCTAAAATTGAGAGTTCCCCACCTGGACCAGGGGCCTACGAACCCTAGAGAGGCAGTGAGTTATAATGGTTATTGTACTAGACCACAAAGACCCACATTGAAATCCCAAAGCGCAAGGCTGACCTTGAGCCAGCCATTCTCTCTCAGGCTAGACTACCTCACAGGGTTGTTGTGAGACTTAAATGAGGGAAGGCACTTAACTATGTAGATTGACCTTGGAAGAAGGGTGGGTAAAATGAAATAAACACATAAAGCAAAATTTATTTCCTAAATTTTCATATATATATATATATATATATATATATATATATATATACACACACACACACACACACACACACAGACACATATACATATATACATCCTTCCTTATATATAATTACATTTTGGTCATACCTTATATGGTCAAAATGTGCGCCGGAATCAGTTGGCCGAGGGACTTGCCAGTCAGATAGGGGTCCCTCGCCACTGGCTGCATTGGGTCCCTGCGTGGCTGCAGACCCGCCCACACAGGCACCGTAGGGCCTCATGCCCCCATTCTCACGCAAGACGCCGGGAGGGATGGCTGCTCTGGCGACAGCCCACCCCATGACCCGGCCCTCTGCTCGCCGGCATACTCGTCTGAAGAGAGGCGGCGGCCGCTTCCTCCGCCATGTGCCAGGATTCGCCCTCCAGCCCGGCACATCCACCCTGCTACACCTGCGCCTCGGGAGGAGCTGCGCCCGCTTCCTCCGCCATCCGGGCAGATTCACCCTCCAGGCCGACGGGCCCGCCCTGCTGTGGACGCGCCTGAAAGGAGGTGCTGCCCACTTCCTCCGCGGCTGCCCGAACAGCAAGTTCCCTCCGATGCCACGGCTGCCCCAGACAGGTAGGCCTCAGGGAGCTTGATGCCCGTGCCGGCTTCCAGACCCTACCGCAGCCCATGGACACCAAAGGACCTCCTGCTCACGCCTCTCCAGCGCTGGAGAGCCGCGCCCCTACGCCGCCTCCCCCACCCGCCACGGGAGGATGCGGGGGGGCTTCCCCACCAACTGGCTAGGGCCTGTTGCATCGAGCCACGCAACGGGCCTGACCACTAGTATATATATAAACAATTTTTAATTTTCATAACAAACAAACATAAAATTGGGGTACAACAGTTCAATCTTTCTTTTCCTCTATTAAACTACCTCATACATTAACTAATTTTATATCATTTTTCCACTTATTGTTGTCATACAATGTTTGCAAATATATAAGTATACAGTTTCTTTTAGTCTACTGTTATAGGTTTTGTCTAAACATATTGTTAAATTCTTTCTTTGGATATATAAAAAGGCATAATTCTTTATTTTCTTCTGGATATTAATGTAATGGTCTTACTCCATTATCAGTCTCAGAAATTCCCTTAGAAATACCCCATCCCTTTTGTAGCTTTCCTCTTCTTCATGATTTTCTGATTTCTCCTCTCAAGTTTTAAGGTCTTAATTTTGTGTCTTTTCCCCTTATAAGTGCAGAA
>JAPDNY010001442.1:0-15621 GCA_029375565.1 Gekko gecko | reverse complement strand
TTAAGTGCGTGGAATCTAATCTGGGAGAACTGGGTTTGATTCCCCACTCCTCCACTTGCACCTGCTGGATGACCTTGGGCAAGCCATAGTTCTGGCACAGCTGTTCTTTGAAAAAGAGCAGTTTCTGTCAGAGCTCTCTCAGCCGCACCTACCTCCCGGGGTGTCTGTTGTGGGGAGGGGAAGGGAAAAGAGTTTGTAAACTGCTCTGAGACTCCTTTGGGTAGTAAAGGGCGGGGTATAAATCCAATCTCCTCCTCCTCCTCCTCCTCCTCCTCCTCCTCCTCCTCCTCCTCCTCTTCTTCTTCTTCTTCTTCTTCTTCTTCTTCTTCTTCTTCTTCTTCTTCTTCTTCTTCTTCTTCTTCTTCTTCTTCTTCTTCTTCGTGAGGTAGCAAACCTTCTTTATGTTTTTCTGAAAGGTGTACGTCTAAGTATCATGCTTTGATGCGCTAAGCCATTCTGGTAGGTAGTTGACGTGTTTTTGTGATGTCGTCAAGAGGGCCGAAGCCCATTTTCCTGACATTTTCTAATTTGAGTGATCACTTGTGAATCGGGTGACCAGTTTCAAAATTTAAAGTGGAATGTCGGTCTTTTTCAGTAGAAGGCAGGTTCACGTGTGCTCTTTTGTGCTAGTGTCGGTCTACAGACTGGAACAGACAGTCCAACAGTAATGTAAAATATCAGAATTTCCAAGTGGTGGCAGCAGAGAGGGACCCCCCCCATCTCATTTCCCTGATCTGGGAAAGCCATGGAAGACTAGCCCATACAATTTCCAACCTCCAGATGGGGCCTGGGTATCTCCAGAGATCCAGTTTGGTGTAATGGTTAGGAGTGCAGACTCTAATCTGTGAGAACCAGGTTTGAATCCCCACTCCTCCACATGCAGCTGCTGGTGTGACCTTTGGTCAGTCACGAGCTCTGTCAGAACTGTTCTCTCAGGAGCAGTCCTCGAAAGAGCTCTGTCAGCCCCACCTACCTCTCAGGGTGCCTGTCGTGGGGAGGGGGAAGGGAAAGGAGTTCAGAAGCCACTCTGAGATTCCAAGTGAAGGGTGGGGTATAAATCCTTCTTCTTCTTCTTCTTCTTCTTCTTCTTCTTCTTCTTCTTCTTCTTCTTCTTCTTCTTCTTCTTCTTCTTCTTCTTCTTCTTCTTCTTCTTCTTCTTCTTCGTTTCGTGTAGTGGTTAAGTGCGCGGACTCTAATCTGGGAGAACCGGGTTTGATCCCCCACTCCTCCACTTGTACCTGCTGATGTGAGCTTGGGTCAGTCACAAGCTCTGGCACAGCTGTTCTTGACAAAGAGCAGTTTCTGTCAGAGCTCTCTCAGCCCCACCTCCCTCATAGGGTGTCCGTTGTGGGGAGGGGAAGGGAAAGGAGTTTGTAAACTGCTCTGAGACTCCCTTGGGTAGTGAAGGGCGGGGTATAAATCCAATCTCTTCTCTCTTCTTCTTCTTCTTCTTCTTCTTCTTCTTCTTCTTCTTCTTCTTCTTCTTCTTCTTCTTCTTCTTCTTCTTCTTCTTCTTCTTCTTCTTCTTCTTCTTCTTCTTCTTCTTCTTCTTCTTCTTCTTCTCCTCCTCCTCCTCCTCTTCCTCTTTCCCCTCTTCCTCTTCTTCTTCTTTTTCCGACCGATCTCCAGAAGACAGATGAATTTATCTGGTGCAAATGGCTCATTTGGCGGACAGACTCGATGGCATTACACCCTGGGCTCCAACCCTAAATGTCCAGGAATTTCCCAACCTGGCGATGGTAACTTGAGTACCGTGTCGAGCAGAAAAGCCCCTCTTTGAGACAGGACAAAATGCCCCGCCACTCACCTCTTGCGCAAGAGGCCCACAAAGCAGGGATTCGGTTCTAGTTGGGAGGATTCTTGGCCGATCCTTCCCAGGTGTGGCCGCTGCATTGTCCCCAGCTGGGCGTTGGCAGGCGGGTGGATTTGGGAGGAAAGGAGGGCGCTTTCTGCCGTGTGGTTAGGATGTTCTTATTCTGTCTTGCCCATTAATCCCGTTGCCAGCGCCAAGAGGGTGGCTCCCGAATAGCCCACCTACCAGGCCCCGGGGAGAAACTGCCTCGGCTTGTTCTGCCGGATCATTCAGGGCTCGGATGACATGGGAGAGACATGCGGAGTCTGGCCTCTCTCCGAAGGGAGGCTTTTCAGACCTGAGCGAGAACTCGAAGTGCCGGGTTTTGTTCAGTGACATTCCTTTGCCGTGATTGATTTTGTGCATTCACAATCTGCCCTTCTTCTGAGGAGACCAGGAGAAGGGACATGATAGGGTTTCCTCTGTATGAGCCTCAGCCCTCATAAAGACCCTGTGAGGTGGTAGATTGCCAACTCTGGGTAGGGAAATGCCTGGAGATTTTTTTGGGGGGTGGAGCATAAGAACTTGAGAAGAGCTCTGCTGGATCGGATCAATGAAGGTCTATCTAGACCAGCATCCCATCTCACATAGTGGCCTTTACCAGTTCCTCTGGAGGTCCAACAACAGGGCAGAGAGGCCAAGGCCTTCCCCTGAGAAGAACATCAGAAGAGCCCTGCTGGATCAGACCAGTAGGGGTCCATCTGGTCCAGCCTCCTGTCTCACACAGGGGCCAACCACTTCCTCTGGAGGGCCAACAACAGGGCAGAGACGCCAAGACCTTCCCATGAGAAGAACCTCAGAAGAGCCCTGCTGGATCAGACCAGAAGTCCATCCAGTCCAGCCTCCTGTCTCACACAGTGGCCAGCCAGTTCCTTTGGAGGGCCAAGAATAGGGCAAGGAGGCCGAGGCCTTCATAAGAACATCAGAAAGGGGTAACTTCTCTGGTATGAGGGGACATGTGAGGAAGAAATTGAAAGGAAGAGTGGAGAAGGTCAAAACCATTGGGGAAGCTTGGAGACTATTTAAAAAGACAATCCTAGAAGCTCAGAAAAAATATATACCGCAGGTTAGGAAAGGTACAAATAGGTATAGAAAAAAGCCTGCATGGTTAACAAATAAAGTAATGGAAGCTGTAAAAGGTAAGAAGGATTCCTTTAAGCGGTGGAAAGCTAGTCTTAGTGAGGTTGATAAAAGGGAACACAGACTATGGCAAATAAAATGCAAGTCTGTGATCAGGCAAGCAAAAAGGGAATATGAGGAGCATATCGCAAAAAACATAAAGACCAACAATAAAACTTTCTTCAAATACATTAGAAGTAGGAAGCCAGCCAGGGAGGCAGTGGGGCCCTTGGATGACCAAGGGGTAAAAGGAGTAGTGACGGATGATAGGGAAATGGCTGAGAAGCTGAATGCATTTTTTGCCTCTGTCTTCGCTGTGGAAGAGGAGAAGTGTTTGCCCACTCCAGAAGCACCGATTTCGGGAGGGGGTTTGAAAGACCTGAATCAGATTGCGGTAACAAGAGAGGAAGTCCTCCGACTGATGGACAATTTAAAAACTAATAAATCACCAGGCCCGGATGGCATTCATCCGAGAGTTCTGAAAGAACTCAAATGTGAACTTGTGGATCTCCTGACAAAAATATGTAATCTTTCTTTAAAATCTGCCTCCATTCCTGATGACTGGAAGGTAGCTAATGTCACTCCCATCTTTAAAAAGGGCTCCAGGGGAGATCCGGGAAATTACAGGCCAGTCAGTCTGACATCGATACCGGGTAAGTTGGTGGAAACTGTTATTAAGGAAAGAATTAGTAGGCACGTTGATGAACAAAAACTATTGAGGCAGACTCAGCATGGGTTCTGTAAGGGAAGATCTTGTCTCACTAACCTGTTAGTGTTTTTTGAGGGAGTGAACAAACATGTGGACAAGGGGGACCCAATAGATATTATTTACCTTGACTTCCGGAAAGCTTTTGATACAGTTCCTCATCAAAGGCTCCTAAGTAAGCTCAATAATCATGGGATAAAAGGACAAGTCCTCTTGTGGATCAAAAACTGGCTTATAAATAGGAAACAGAGAGTGAGTATAAATGGGAAACTTTCTCAGTGGAGGGTGGTAAGCAGTGGGGTACCACAGGGATCAGTACTCGGTCCGATGCTTTTTAACTTGTTTATTAACAATTTGGAATTGAGTAAGCAGTGATGTGGCTAAATTTGCAGATGACACAAAGTTGTTCAGGGTGGTGAAAACCAGGGAGGATTGTGAGGCACTCCAAAGGGATCTGTTGAGGATGGGTGAGTGGGCGTCAACGTGGCAAATGGGGTTCAATGTGGCCAAGTGCAAAGTGATGCACATTGGAGCCAAAAATCCTAAATATAAATACACGTTGATGGGGTCTGATCTGGCAGAGACGGACCAAGAGAGAGATCTTGGAGTCGTAGTGGATAACTCGCTGAAAATGTCTACACAATGTGTAGCTGCAATAAAGAAGGCCAACGCTATGCTGGGGATTATTAGGAAGGGAATTGATAACAAATCAGCCAGTATCATCATGCCCCTGTATAAATCATTGGTGCGACCTCATTTGGAATACTGTGTACAGTTCTGGTCACCACATCTCAAAAAGGATATTATAGCATTGGAAAAAGTGCAGAGAAGGGCAACTAGAATGATCAAAGGGTTGGAACACCTTCCCTATGAAGAAAGGTTAAAATGCTTGGGGCTCTTTAGCTTGGAGAAACGACGGCTGAGAGGTGACATGATCGAGGTTTATAAGATTATGAATGGGATTGAGCAGGTTGAGAAAGAAGTACTTTTCTCCCTTTCTCACAATACAAGAACTCGTGGGCACTCTATGAAATTGCTGAGCAGTCGGGTTAGAACAGATAAAAGGAAATACTTCTTCACCCAAAGTGTGCTTAACATATGGAATTCACTGCCACAGGAGGTGGTGGCAGCTGCAAGCATGGACAGTTTCAAGAGGGAATTAGATAAACATCTGGAGCAGAAGTCCACCAGTGGCTATTAGCCACAGGGTATAGATGGGAACTCTCAGTCTGGGGCAGGTGATGCCCTCTATTCTTGGTGCTGGAGGGGGCAGCAGTGGGAGGGCTTCTGGTGTCCTGGCCCCACTGCTGGACCTCCTGATGGCACCTGGTATATTTTGGCCGCTGTGTGACAGAGTGTTGGACTAGATGGGCCATTGGCCTGATCCAACATTGGCTTCTCTTATGTTCTTATGTTCTTATGTTCAGAAGAGCCCTGCTGGATAAGACCTGCGGTTCATCTAGTCCAGCATCCACACACAGGGCCAGTGCACCCATAGAGGCAAGGTTAGGCCATTGCCTTAGGGCGCCAAAGTTATGAGGGCGCCCTGCTGGCCTGCCACCATGCCCCTCCCTAGCCAAAAGCCCTGCTCCGCCCCGCCCCCAGTGGAAGAAAAAGCGGCAACAAGCACTCAGAACACGTATGTCCTGTTGCTGGCCACCTACCGCCTCCCCACCGAAAGGACTCTGCCTTGGACCCACTGCTCCCAGCTCCCCCAGAACCTTCACCCCCTTCCCAGGTTGGTTTCCATATGAAGCAGGGAGCACAGTGAGTGATTTGCGGCCAGTTCCAAGCTGCTCTTCCACGGCTCTGCCAGGCCATCGGTGTGCCCTTGCTGGCTCCAGTCCGCCTCGCTCCCCCTGGCGCCACACAGCTTGGTCTCTCCACTGCCGGCCACTGCAATATGGCTCTGCGGCGGAAAGCTGCGCTGCAGTGGCCAACCAGTTCTTTTGGAGGGCCAACAACAGGGCAGAGAAGATCCCCAGATGTTGCCTCCTGGCTCTGGAATTCAGAGGATTAGTGCCTCTGAATGTGGAGGTTCCCCATAGTCCATAAAATATAATCAAGCTAAATATTTATTATATGGTGTACACAGTAGTTAGATTAGTAAAATGAATAACACAGGGTCTGAATGTCAGGTTGCATCAATAGTCAAAGCAAGCTTTACATAAGCTGTACGAATTTCACAACTAAAATTGATTAACTCCCACTGTTGCCCCCCCCCCCCGAGCACCGAGAAGACAGAGCGTCACTGCCCCAGACATAGCGTTCCTTCTATACCTTGTGGCTGGCTAATAGCCATTCATAGACCTCTGCTCCATATAAGAACACATGAGAAGCCATGTTGGATCAGGCCAATGGCCCATCCAGTCCAACACTCTGTGTCACACAGTGGCCAAAAGCCAGATGCCATCAGGAGGTCCACCAGTGGGGCCAGAACTCCAGAAGCCCTCCCACTGTTGCCCCCCAAGCACCACCAAGAAGGCACAACATCATTGCCCCAGACATAGTGCTCCATCTATATCTTGTGGCTAATAGCCACTCACGGACCTCTGCTCCATATAAGAACGTGAGAGAAAGCCAATGTTGGATCAAGCCAATGGTCCATCCAGTCCAACACTCTGTGTCACACAGTGGTCAAAACCCAGAGGCCATAAGGAGGTCCACCAGCGGGGCCAGAACTCCAGAAGCTCTCTCACTCTTGCCCTCCAAGCACCAAGAATACAGAGCATCACTGCCCCAGACAGTGTTCCATCTATATCTTGTGGCTAAGAGCTACTGATGGACCGGTGGTCCGGAAACTCTTCTCTTCTTACTCAAAGATAATGACTCCCAAATTTACATTGGGTGTGGCTCAATATGTATCAGTCCTTTTAACTCTTAGTTCCAGATAGAATATCTAGAAGTTTCCTGCTGCTCAAGATTATATATCTACTAGCAGCAAATCCCGTTGCAGAAGGAAGGCAATGTGCTCTAGAAAGAGGTTTCTCTGGGGCCGCACACAGGGCACCCCCCCCCAGGCGGCCCCTCCTCCCCAGCTTCCCATCCGCCTGCACGTTCCACTGCCCTGGTGGGCCAGGCAGCCGCATCGAGTCATGCGGCGGAGGTGCTGGAGGTCAGTGAAGCAGTGCTGGGGCCCGTGGATGTACCACATGTCAGCCTCGCCCTCCTCCATGGCAGGCTTGTCTTCCATGGAGCCGCCCGCCATCCCTCGGCCCCCGCACCACAACACTTTCTCCACCCCCCCAGACTGCATGGTGGAGGGGCAATGGAATGGGCCACCACTGCCTCATAAGAACATAAGAGAAGCCAATGTTGAATCAGGCCAATGGCCCATCTAGTCCAACACTCTGTCACACAGCGGCCCAAAATACCACGTGCTATCAGGAGGTCCAGCAGTGGGGCCAGGGCACCAGAAGCCCTCCCACTGCTGCCCCCCCCCCCAGCACCAAGAATAGAGTGCATCACCTGCCCCAGACTGAGAGTTCCCATCTATACCCTGTGGCTAGTAGCCACTGATGGACTTCTGCTCCAGATGTTTATCTAATTCCCGCTTGAAACTGTCCATGCTTGTAGCTGCCACCACCTCCTGTGGCAGTGAATTCCATATGTTAATCACTCTTTGGGTGAAGAAGGACTTCCTTTTATCTGCCTCCCCACCCAGCCACCTCTGGTGCCTTCCCACTTGCCCGTGTGGGCCACCATCACAGCGGTCCAGGCAGCCTCGTGGAGACATGTGGCGAAGGTGGTGGGGTTCAATGAAGCAGTGCTTGGGCCTGCGCCCCCACTGCATATCAGCCTCACCCTCCTCTGTGGGCGGCTTGTCTTCCATGGTGCCAGGCACCATCCCTCGGCCTTATGAGCCTGTGGCCGGCGGAGCGCCCTGCCCATCCGTCGGCCCCCATCGCAATGCAGGTGAGATGCTGGCCATCAGTTCTGTGGGTGGGACTCCAGCATCACAGTCAGCAATGCACCTAGGGGCCTTCCCCAGGGGATTGGCCGACCTTCAGAGTGGCAGCTGAGGGACCCAAAGGTTGTTGGGAGCGTGTGGAGCGTTCACACCGAAAGAGAATTATATATAAGGAGAGATGAGCTTCCAGGGCTGAATGGAAAGGAAAGAACATTAGAACATAAGAGAAGCCAACGTTGGATCAGGCCAATGGCCTATCAAGTCCGACACTCTGTCACACAGTGGCCAAAAATACCCGGATCCAGGAATGCCCCAGTCATGCTTAACCGTGTGTTTTCTAGAATCATTGCCTGCATCTCTGTTTCTGCAGACTCAGCTCTGTCTCGAAGAAACACTTTGATTTTTCCTTAAGAAGCCCAGCCTGCCCTCCGTCTCCCCCGGCCCTTGCTTGTCTCCTTTCCTGCCAGGTAGCTTTTCCTCTCTGTTTGTCCACACCCTTGTGTCTTGTATAAAGGTCCCCTAGATACCATCATTTCCTACTGGTCTGGATGCCTTCCAGGCAGAGCTGAAACGTCTCTTCTCTGGGCAAGCTCCGGAAGAACTGGTTATTCCAATTCCCGGCAGTGCCTGACTCTCATTTCGTGGCCGGAGAAGTCTCTTTGAGACATTGTGGGACATTCCTGCTACAGGAATAAGGAGTCCCGACCCTGGGATGTTATGTCCTCTGCCCCCAACGGTCTGATTCTGCCTGCCCTCAGGCCTTGCCACTGTTCCCAGTGTAGAGCAGGGGTCCCCATGCTTTCTGAGCCTGTGGGCAGTTTTGGAATTCTGACACAAAATGGCCGCCATGGGAAGCGGAGACATGTCCAAGCGCAGAGTAAGTCCATGTGTGGGGGAGAAGAAGGGTGATTTTTTTAAAATACCCTGGGAAAAAGGACTGTTTGCGGGTAATGAGAAAATAGGAGAAGGAGAAGAAGAGGAGGAAGAGAAAAAGAGACTGGATTCATACCCCACCCTTCCCTACCTGAAGGTGTCTTAGAGTGGCTTACGCTCTCATTTCTCTTCCCCTCCCCCCCACAGACACCCTGTGAGGTAAATGTGTCTGAGAGAGCTCTTCTGAGAGCTCCCCCTGAGAGAACAGCTCTGAGAGAACTTGTGACTGACCCAAGGTCACACCAGCAGCTGCATGTGGAGGAGGAGTGGGGAATCAAACCTGGTTCTCCCAGATTAGAGCCCACGCTCCCAACCACTACACCGAACCACACCCATGACGGGAGATAAAAAAATAACACCAAGGCCGATGGTGCAACATCAGGTAAAATATATATTTTATTACTCAGATTTCCAGCAATTCCCTACGCGTTTCGCCGACAGGCTTTGTCGGGGGGATCTGTCCGTAATGGATTCCCCTGATGCAGCCTGTTGCTGAAACATGTTGAGAATCTTTGGAAATTTAACTGAGTGATAAAATATATTTTTACCCAAGTAACTTTTTCCCCACTATAGAGAACAATGGAGGGAATAGGGGCCACCTGTTTGGGGGCCCATAGGATTAGACCCCCTGGTCCAATGTTCTTGAAACTTGGTGGGTATCTTGGGGAGAGACTCCCTCAGCTACCCTGTGAGTTTGGAGCCTCTCCCTCAAACCCCCTTTCCTCCAGGCCCCAGAATATACCCTATGTTTTCACCATTGACTTCAATGGCCCATAGGATATAATGGGGCCGAATTGCCGCCAAATTTATTTCATTCCCTCCTTTCCTTCTCTTTTTTTCCTCTTTCCCTCCTTCTTCTCTTCTCTCTTTCTTTCTTTCCCACCTTCTTCTCTTTTTCCTCCTTTCCCTGTTTCCCTCCTTCTTCCCTCTCTTTCTTCCCCTCCCCTTTCCTTCTCTTTCTTTCCCTCTTTCCTTCCTTCTTTCCTTCTCTCTACTCTCTCTCTTTCCTCCCCTCTTTCCTCCTTCTGTGGCCCAACTCTCACGAGAAGGAGTTTAAATTTCAAACCCCTTCTCTCTTAGCTCCCCCACCCAGACCAGCTGGGGAAGGGAAGGGGAGGCTTTTGAAGATGCCTCCCCCCTTTTGCTTCCCCTTCTGACATCACTTCCTGTTATATCCTCAGAGACATAAAGAACAGCATAGTGAGCTGGCGCTCATTATGCGGATCGGAGAGTGCTACACAAATGTTGCCCAATCAGAGGGCTTATAGTAGAAACAACTGTGATTGGTCATAAGGTCATAAGGTACATAATGATAACTGAACTATGATTGGCTGCCTTGTTCAAATGTTATTGGCGCGTTTTACATTCTGTGGGTGTGGCTACTACACCCTGAAGTGTATTTAAACCCTTGTATTTGTGGACTGATTTGTCTAGCTGGTCTAGTCCTTAGCTGGTCTAACTTGGAGCTGAATTAAAGCTGAAATCACTTTTGAACTTACCTCCTGTGTCAAGTGTCGTACTTATCACTTCCGGTGATGTCAGGGGACGTGGCATATGCTAATAGCCTAATAGCTCATTAGCATACCATATGCTAATGAGCTCCTGCAGCTGTTTTTCTGCGAAAAGACCCCTGTTTTTACCCGATTTTGCACCATTGGCCTTGGCCTTATTTCGATCTCCTTTCGTACAAATAATATGAACAGATTTTTTTTTTTTAATCTTGTAAGGTGTTCGCAGGTGCCGTGGCGACCCCTCGCGTAGACCCTGAAAGGATTTTTGTGTAGTTTCTTCTCGTCGGTTGGCCAGTGCATAAAAGCCCCCAAGAGGGCATCAGCTTCCTAAAGTAGCCAGTTTCTCTAAGAAGGCATTGAGTTTCAATGATCGAGTGTTCTTTAACTGAAGTAAAATAAATCAAAATTGCCTTATACCAAATCAGACGATTGGCCCATCAGAGTCCGACTGGCAACAGCTCTCCAAAGTCTCAGGCAGAAGTCTTTCACCTCACCTCCTGCCTGCCTGGTCCTTTTTTTTAACTGGAGATGCCGGGGATCGAACCTGGGACCTTCTGCAAGCCAAGCAGATGCTCTGCCGCTGAGCCACAGCCCCTCTTTACAGTTGGCTCCTTGCACTGTTGGCCAGCGAGAAAGAACCTCCAGGACAGAATCAGCTTCCTAGAGTGGGCAGTTTCTCTGAAGGAGTGTCATTTGATGCAGAGCAAACAAGGTGATGCCAGCTTCCTAGAGGGGCTCTGGAGTGGCGTCACTTTGGATAGCATGGCACTGCCGTAGTCGTAACTATCTACTTCTAGGAGCCAGTTGTGTTTAAGGAAGGGATATGGTTCAAGTGGTGCGGTGGCTCAAGCGGTTAAGACGCTGAACTGCAGGCTGTGGAAGGTCGGTAGTTCAGCAGTTCAAGACCCGGGTGCCGCAAGACGGAGTGAGCTCCCGTCTCTGGTTCCAGCTCCTGCCAACCTAGCAATTCGAAAGCAAGAAATTGCAAGTAGATAAATAGGTACCAATTCGGTGGGAAGGTGACAGCGTTCCGTGCGCCTCGGTGTTTAGTCATGCCGGCCACATGACCACGGAAACGTCTTTGGACAGCGCTGGCTCTTCGGCTTGGAAACGGAGAAGAGCACCGCAACCCTAGAGTCGGATCCGACTGGCTTTCGAGCAAGGGAACCTTTACTTTACCTATGGTTCATCAGTTCCTCATCCCACTTTGAGCTTGCCCCCTGAGGTAAGCCTTTCGGTGGCCGGCCCAGCTGTTCCTTTCCCGTCGGATCCAAACAGGCCTGTCTGTGCTGTTTCTCTGGTCAATAATCAGGACTGGACCAGTCCAGTGTGCTTAACTGGTTTTCTGCACTCGGCGATGTTCAGCTGATGAGCGGGTGGAACCCGCGGCCAAAGAAGCATACATGATTGTTTTGGGGAGGAAAATTAAAAAGGACAATATGGCCTCGTCTACGTACCGGAAGATCTGACCATAGAGTTCCTGGTGATTCCTAGAGTGGTCATTTTTTACCATAGAGTTTCTGGCAATGGCAAGAGCAACCCTTTTCACTTCTGGGTAGCTCTAGGAATCGCTAGGAACTCTGTGGTCAGAATTTCCAGTAAGTAGATGAGGCCTTATTTTTTTCTTTTAAATTTTTCTCTCAGAATTCTGCCGCCCCCTCACAACTTTTCTGCTGGTTTCTGGGGCATTAAAATGGGCTGATCTTCCACCTGTGAAATATCCTTTCCCTCCAGACAGTCTCACTGCTTTCTATTTCTAACAGTGTTTATACTTTGCCTTTCTCTTACCGTCCCAAGAAAATACCATAGAAATGCAATACATTAAAATAAAACAAAAGTTTTCCATTTCCGACCTCCCCCCCAAATTTCACATTATTGAGAACTCTCAACTAGAAGAATAAGAAGATACACGATTGGATTTATACTCTGCCCTTCACTACCCGAAGGAGTCTCAGAACGGCTTATGGTCTCCCACAACAGACACCCTGTGAGGTAGGTGGGTCTGAGAGAGCTCTCCGGAGAACTGCCCTTGAGAGAACAGCTCAGAGAGAACTTGTGACTGACCCAAGGCCACGCCAGCAGCTGCACGTGGAGGAGTGGGAGATCAAACCCGGTTCTCCCAGATTAGAGTCCGCGCTCCTAACCACTACTCCAAACTGGCTCTCTCGGAACTGCAGTTCACAGAATTCTTTGGGGGAAGCCAGAGCGGCTAAACTGTGTATCTGTCACACATGCATTCTTGTCTTTTATCCTCACAACACTCCTGTGAGGTAGATCAGGCTCTGCAAACATGGCAGGCTCAAGGTCGCCCTGCAGATTTTGTGGCGGAGTTGGGATTGGAATCCAGAACTCCCCGTCTGATGCTAGCCACTGTAACAAGCTGTCTCTCGACATGGTATATGACCGAGGCATGTTTGTGATGCATGCATGCCTATTATCCGATAGTTTTATCTGTCTGCTGGGGAGGTGAATGTGAAGATTTGAACGCGCCCTGGCAGCAATGTGGTTTTGCACGTTCCACTGCAGAGGAAGTAGGCGGGGCAAAGCGGTCACTGGAAAAAGGACGGTTGCTCTGCAGGCATTTCCTTCCTTTGTAAGTGTAACCACTTTCCTCCTGTGTGTGTTTCCACGACTGAATCTTGCATTCAGCACTATTACTTGGCATAGCTGTCTGAGACTGAAACCGCTTTAGGTTTGCAGGGTGGAGGGAGATGACACACTTGAATGCTGGCGGACAGGCTGTGGCTCAGTGGTAGAGTCACAGCCTGGCCTGCAGAAGGTCCCAGGTTCAAGCCCCAGCACCTTCAGTTAAGAATCAAGTAGGAGGTGATGGAGAAGACCTCAGCTTGAGACCCTGGAGAGCCGCTACCAGTCTGAGTAGGCAATACTGACTGTGATGGACCAAAGGTGGGGAGAGGCCGTGGCTCAGTGGTAGAGCCTCTGCTTGGCACACAGAAGGCCCCAGGTTCAAGCCCCAGCACCTTCAGTTAAAGATCAAGTAAGACGTGATGCGAAAGGCCTCAGCCTGAGCATCTGCTTGGCATGCAGAAGGTCCCAGGTTCAATCCCCGGCATCTCCAGTGAAAAGGATCTGGCAGTAGGTGATGGGAAAGACAGAAGGAGGAGGACTGACCTAGGGAGCAGAAGGCAAGCGCGTTCCCCTACTGATGCTCCCAGGCTGGAGAAGCAAAGGGAAGGCCGGCAAAGGCAGTGCTCTCTCGTAAAAATTCACCAGCCCTGGGCCCTGCCGCCTGAGAGCAAACTGTTCTTTCCATGACCCCTTCCTGGTTTTCCTCCCAAGGGCTGGGCCGTGCCACTCACAAGCCTGGCACCGTGCCCCCACGGGAGAAGAAGAACAGCTCTTTGGCTCCGTGCTCCAACAGCGCCGGGAAGAACCGGCTCCCCCGCTTGCAACCGCCTTAGAATCATAGAGTTGGAAGGGACCTCCAGGGTCATCGAGTCCAACCCCTTGTACAACTACCTCCCCCCAAACCCCCATGCCCAGAAGATGGCAAAAAACCCTCCAAGATCCCCAGCCAAACTGACCTGCCCCCAAAGTGGCAATCGGCATTTCCCTGGGTGTGTCAGAAAGGCCACGAGAACTAAGCACTGAGAAGTAACCCTTCCTGCCTTCCCTCTCGTGAACTGCCCAAGTTCACATTGCTGCATTGCTGTCAGATGGCCATCTAGCCTCTGTGTGAAGACTTCCAAAGAAGGAGAGCCCACTACCTCCCGAGGAAGCCTGTTCCAGCAAGCAGCCGCTGTAACTGTCAAGAAGTTCTTCCTAATGTTTAGCCGGAAACTCTTCTGATTTAATTTCAACCCGTTAGCAGAACAACCTAAGAGAAGCCAGCGTTGGATCAGGCCAGTGGCCCATCCAGTCCAACACTCTGTCACACAGCGGCCAAAATATACCAGGGGCCATCAGGAGGTCCATCAGTGGGGCCAGGACACTAGGAGCCCTCCCACTGCTGCCCCCCTCCAGCACCAAGAATAGAGTGCATCACCTGCCCCAGACTGAGAGTTCCTGTCTATACCTTGTGGCTAATAGCCACCGATGAACCTCTGTTCCATATGTTTATCCAATTCCCTCTTGAAGCCGTCCACGCTTGTAGCTGCCACCACCTCCTGTGGCAGTGAATTCCATGTGTTAATCACTCTTTGGGTGAAGAAGGACTTCCTTTTATCTGTTCTAAGCTCAGCAATTTCATTGAGTGCCCCCGAGTTCTTGTCTTGTGAGAAAGGGAGAGAAGCAGGGGTCTTTTCGGGGGGGAGCGCACCGGAGCACAGCTCCGGGAGCTCAGCAGCCAAGCCCCGCCCCCAGGCGGCGTCCCGGGGAGTCTTTCAGGCAACCGAATGTCAATTTCAGTTCCATTATATCCTATGGGCCATTGAAGTCAATGGTGAAAACATAGGGTATATTCTGGGGCTGGAGGGGGGGTTTGAGGGAGATGCTCCAAACTCACAGGGTAGCTGATGGAACCTCTCCCAAGATACCCACCAAGTTTCAAGAACATTGGACCAGGGGTCCAATTCTATGGGCCCCCAAACAGGTTGCCCCCATTCCCTCCATTGTTCTCTATGGTGGGAAAAGAAGTTATATTTTTCCCACCATAGAGAACAATAGAGGGAATAGGGGCAATCTGTTTGGGGGCCCATAGAATTGGACCCCCTGGTCCAATGTTCTTGAAACTTGGTGGGTATCTTGGGGAGAGGTTCCATCAGCTACCCTGTGAGTTTGGAGCGTCTCCCTCAAACCCCTCCCCTCCAGTGCCCAGAATATACCCTATGTTTTCACCATTGACTTCAATGGCCCATAGGATATAATGGGTCCAAATTGCCACAGAATTTCTTTCATTCCCTCCTTTCCTTCTCTCTTTTTCCCTCCTTCTTTCTTTCTTTCTTTCTTTCTTTCTTTCTTTCTTTCTTTCTTTCTTTCTTTCTTTCTTTCTTTCTTTCTTTCTTTCTTTCTTTCTTTCTTTCTTTCTTTCTTTCTTTCTTTCTTTCTTTCTTTCTTTCTTTCCCACCTTCTTCTCTTTCTCTTTTTCCTTCTTTCCGTTTCCCTCCTTCTTCCCTCTTTTTCTTTCCCTCCCCTTTCCTTCTTTTTCTTTCCCTCTTTCCTTCCTTCTTTCCTTCTCTCTACTCTCTCTCTTTCCTTCCCTCTTTCCTCCTTCTGTGGCCCAACTCTCATGAGAAGGAGTTTAAACTTCAAACCCCTTCTCTCTTTGCTCCCCCACCCAGACCAGCTGGGGAAGGGAAGGGGAGGCTTTTGAAGATGCCTCCCCCCCTTTTGCTTCCCTTCTGACATCACTTCCGGTGATGTCAGGGGGCGTGGCATATGCTAATAGCCTAATAGCTCATTAGCATACCATATGCTAATGAGCTCCTGCAGCTGTTTTTCTACAAAAAGACCCCTGGAGAGAAGTACTTCTTTCTCAACCTGCTCTATCCCATGCATAATCTTATAAACCTCGATCGTGTCACCCCTCAGCTGTCAGCAATTTCATTGAGTGCCCCCGAGTTCTTGTCTTGTGAGAAAGGGAGAAAAGTACTTCTTTCTCAACCTGCTCTATCCCATGCATAATCTTATA
>JAPDNY010001441.1:0-15628 GCA_029375565.1 Gekko gecko | reverse complement strand
AAACTGAAAAGTTGAATAAGACTAGCAAAAATGGTCATTCCACCCAACCCCAAGTTCAGCACCAGATTTCACCTGCAGTGAAGGTGTCCAGTAGGCATTCTCCTAGCTGGATGAGATCCCTTTGGGACGCACTACAGACACACTACAGAATCTCACAAACTGGATCGTTGAAATCGTCTCCCTGCCACTTATTGACAAATAGCTCCCACAGAGCCTGGAGAGCATCCAAAGGATGCTGATTGATAAATCACCCACCTTGTATCCTGGGATACCCAGGACAAGGGTGAGTCTATGAATATTTTGACTGGCTGACTGACTGACTGAATGAATGAATGAATAGCACAACTTAGTTGATTTCAAAGGGGATCAGACAGATTTTATTTTTTTTATTTATTAGACAGATGCATGGGGGAGTCATGGAGGCAGCACAACTCTGGATCCCAGTGCCAGCAGGTAGCATCAGGGGAAAGCTTCGACCTCTATGCCCTGTTGTTGGCCCTCCGGAGGAACTGATTGGCCACTCTGTGCAACAGGATGATGGATTAGATAGGTCGTGGCTCTGATCCAGCAGGGGTCTTATGTTCTTTCTGGTGTTGCAAGAACTGCTTGGGTACCGGATTGCCTCTAAGGTGATTCAAAGGGATGGCTAGTATCTGTGAAGCTCTACACTGCCCAGGAAGGAACATCTGCAGAAAATCCTCATGACCAAAGACCAAGATACATGCGACTATTGACAACTGGGGAGACGGGTGCCCAACCCAACTTGTTGTCAGACACAGGAAAAGTGCAACTCACCTCAGGTGCTTGTGGCTCCAAACACTGTGTGGGGAAGGAGGAGGAGGAAGAAGAGATTGGATTTATACTACCCCATCCTTCACTACTAGAAGGAGTGGCTTACAATCCCTTTCCCTTCCCCTCCCCACAACAAGACACCCTGTGAGGGAGGTGGGGCTGAGAGAGCTCTGAGAGAACTGCCCTTGGTCTTTCCCTCCTGCTCCATTTTTTCCCATCAACCCATGGACCCCAGGGATGGGACAACAGCCCCCCAGCCATTTCTACAGGTCCCAAGATCATCTTCAGAAGTCATCATCCCCAAGCGAAAGATGATCATGGAATATACACCCTGCAGTGGTCCAGCTGATGCCAAACCTGTTAAATTGTCAATGTCATTGTCGGCCTTTTCATTTACTGGGGTTTGAAATCAGTTTGTTCTGTCATTGTTCAGCTTTTAAGTATTATTTTAAAACAGTGTGCATGTTCAAAAAGCTATTGCTTCAGACAGATGATTTGCTGCTACTAGGTTCTGTGGATTGGATCCAACCTAGTCTTCCACTGGTGCAAAAAGGTGGAGAGACCTCCTTTGATCACTGCCAGAAAGGCTATGTTGGGGATTACAGATCATGCATGCACAGAAGACATGTAGCAACGAGGAGATCTGGTGAACTGAATTAATATTAATATATATATGTAACTGGATCCAACTATGTTTATTTATTCTTAGCTGTTGATGTATTCAACATTAATTTATTTAACACCAGTATCTTAACTCTGTTGATGTTGCTTTTCATGTTGCAAATCATGCCATAAACCGTTTGGGCTGAGAGCATTGCCAAGAAACCTTTCAAAGTCCATCACTGGCACCTGACTTTTTAATCAGCATGCTGAGAACTGCAACGCAAATATGATTGCCAGGCAAAGTTGAATCCGATGAAGACGGAGATCCTGTGTCTGAGTCGGGGGGGACCGACGGGAGGGATCCCACTCCCATCCTTCAATGGGGCTCCTTTGCTGCCAGCGCTGGAGGTTAAGAGTTCGGGAGTGCTCCTAGATGCCTCCTTAAAATGGAGGCCCAGGTAGCAGCCACTGCCAAATAGGCCTTTTAACACCTTCGTCTGATCAGGAAATTGGTTCCCTTCCTCGAATGCAATGACTTGGCAGCAGTGATCCACACGATGGTCACCTCGAGACTGGACTACTGTAATGCTGTCTACATGGGGCTGCCCTTGTCTCAAATCTGGAAGCTGCAGCGGGTGCAAAATGCCATGGCCAGGCTTTTGATGGGGCTTCTTTGATGGGAGCACATACAATGGCCAATAGCATACTGGATCCATTTCAAGGTGCTGGTTCTTACCTTTAAAGCCCTTTATTGCCAGGGACCTGCATACCTGAGGGACCACCTTTCCCCACATGTTCCCCAGAGAGCACTGCTATTGTGGACCCAGAACCGACTGGCCTTCCCAAGTTTTAAGGAGGCCAGGTTGGCAACAACCAGGGCCAGGGCTTTCTCGGTGGCGGTTCCAGTCTGGTTGAATGAGCTCCCAGAAGAGATCAGGGCCCTGTGGGACCTTGTGCAGTTCTGCAGGGCCTGCAAAATGGAGCTCTTCCACCAGGCCTTTGGACCTGCCGCCACTGCTAACCACCACTTTTAACAACTAACAACTGATAGCTGAAGGTGAGAGAGCCCTTGTCTCCTAGAATTTTTAATGACAGTTGGTGTCAGTCCCCAGAAGGATATTTATAAGAAGATCAAGGAACCATCAGGAATTGTTATTAGCACTTTCTGAGTTGTATAGTGAAATGATTTTAGAATTGTTTTAATTCAAATTCGTCATGTTTTATTGTAAATTATGTACTGATATTATGTGAGCTGCCCTGAGCCGGCTTTGGCTGGGAGGGCGGGGTAAAAATTCAATAAATAAATAAATAAATTTAAGAACATCAGAAGAGCCCTGCTGGATCAGACCATTGGTCCATCTCGTCTAGCATCCTGTCTCACACAATGGCCAACCAGTCCCTCTTCAGAGCCAACAACTGGGCTGAGAGGCTGAGGCCTTCCTCTGATGTTGCCTCCTAGCTCTGGGATTCAGAGGTAGGGGTGGACATGAACCAGGAACATGCAGTTTGGTTCATGGTTCGTGACGTGCCCCATTCATGAACCTCAGACTATCATGTGAGATTGCAAGAAGTGTTTGCAAAATTAGCTGGGTGAACGGGAAGACACCAGTGGTGAACAGAAACATCTTAGTAATGCTCAACTCAAAAATACCACTTTTTATTTCCTTGAAAGCTAGAAAGGGCGGCAACTGAGTAGTGGTTGAGGGATCACCTACTCATGTAAGTAGCTGTTGGATCAGGGATTTGAAGGCATGAGAAGGAACAGATTTTTTTTTTCCCCTGTGGCTTCAAAATTTCTGGGAATGTTACATCTTTAAGTTGGATGCACCCCCAAAACATGCCAAATGATTAGCACTCTGCTTGTGACTGGAGAGCAGGATGGGAGTCAAGCCAGCAGCTGGCTGAGCATGACTAAGATACAAACTACAAGTGATGAAGGCCACAGACCCATCCCAACAGCCACTGACACCATGTTCATAGGGACCATATCGCTCCAATTTGGGCCCAACTGCACTTGCTCTCAATTAGTTTCTGGGCACAATTAAGTGCTGGTCTTCCCTTTCAAATCCCTATATCATTTGGTACCAACACACCTGAAGGACTGCCTAATGAACCTATCTCTGCCTTCTGAGATGAGGTGGGTGGCAACCAGAGAGACAGCCTTCTCAGTCATGGCACCAAAGCTCTTGAACTCTCTCCCCAGAGAGAATCTTCTGTTCCCTTCTGTGGCCATCTTCTGCCAGTGGGTGAAGATGTTTTTTTTGGCATTCCCACAAGGATTCCTCCTTTCCAACCAATGTTTTCATGGCCGTTTTTATGTTTTGTATATATTTGTTGTTCTTAATTGTTTTAATGATGTGTGTTTGACAGACAATCTGATTTTAATGGTTTTAAAATGTGATTTTTTATGTTTCAAATTGTTTTATGTTTTTTATATTGTTTATGTTAAATTTTATGTTTTAAATTGTTTTATGTTTCATGTAAATTGTTTTATGTTTTAAACTGTTTTATGTAAATTGTTTTATGTTTTAAACTGAGCCTGCTATGCAGAGAGGGTGGGTTACAAGTCTGATAAATAAATAAATAGCTACCTGCCTTGTTGGCCCTTGTGAGGGCAGAAAGGCAGTATACAAACTGTGTAAATAAATAATACATCTTTTTTTTTCAGGGGTACCATGGACTGGGAAGGATGCTGTAGATTCCCTACATGGGGATACTTGTTGCAACATGGCTTGGTGAGAGCTAGTTGAAGCGAAATCCATCTAAGACAGAGATCATGTGGTTGGTGAAGCCTGGACTGCTGGGGTGGCTACTTCTACCAACCCTTGATGGGCTCCAGCTTTCTACCATCAACTCTGTCAGGAGTTTGATGGTATGGCTCGATTCTTTGTTCTCCATGGACAAACAGTGTGACAAAGACTGTGTTTTACTATGTACACCACGCCCAGCAATTGGTTCTCTATCTGTCTCGGCAGGACCTGGCCACAGTGATTTATGCCATGATCATCTTGAGACTGGGCAACTGTAGCTCGCTCTGTGCAGGCCTACCTTTGAAGATGCTTCAGAAACTGCATGTGGTCCAGAGCACATCTGCCGGATGGCTGACAGGAGTATCCTAGTCTGGGCATATAACACCTATCCTACAGCAGCTGCACTGGCTTCCAATTAGTGTCTGGTGCCAATTCAAAGTGTTGGTACTGACCTCTAAAGCACTAAATGGCTTGGGACCCTCATTCCTTCAGGACCACCTCTCCCAACACAATCCTCCCCAGTTTGGTGTCATGGTTAAGTGCGCGGACTCTAATCTGGCAGAACTGGGTTTGATTCCCCACTCCTCCACTTGCACCTGCTGATGTGACCTTGGGTCAGTCACAAGCTGTGGCACAGCTGTTCCTGAAAGAGCAGTTTGTGTTAGAGCTCTCTCAGCCCCCCCCCGCCTCACAGGGTGTCTGTTGTGGGGAGGGGAAGGGAAAGGCGTTTGTAAGCTGCTCTGAGACTCCAAGTGAAGGGTGAGGTATAAATCCAATCTCTTCTTCTTCTTCTCCATCTCAGCATTTATTGAAGGTCCCTGGTCCACAAACTGCCCACCTTGTGTCGACAAGGGCCAGGGCCTTCTCAGCAGTGGCCCCCATCCTGTGGAACCAGCTGCCCGAAGAGGCGGGTGCCTCATAGGACCTCCCTAGGTTCTGCAGGGCATGTGAGGCTGCTCTTTTTCAGGCGGCCTTTGGGGGATTGTGATCCACCAGGCCGCTGATATGCTCCAGCTGTGTCTTCACCATCCACACATCCTACCCTGCTTGATAGTGGATAGATTTTAATGGGGATAGATTTGAAATTATTTGATATTTTTAAAGTTTATTTATTGTATCTTGTGTATTGCCTTTTATCAGGTGTATTTTATATGTTGTTAGCCTCCCCGAGTCCCATTCAGGGGAGACGGAGCAAGATAGAAATTTGATAGATAAATAAATAAATATATGAATAAACATTCATTCCCTCCAGGAATTAGCTGTTTTACTGGATCCAAAGATGTGTACATGGAATATTATTTGTTCATTTTATAATGTAAGGTAAAACCATTCCCCCACCAGTCATTCATAGAATCATAGAATGTTAAAGTTGGAAAGGGACCTTGCAGGTCATCTAGTCCTACCCCCTGCACTCTGCAGGAGCGTAGCCGAAAGATAGCCCTACAACATACCCAAAAAGATAGCCCTGCAACATTCTGTCAACTGTATTTCTTCATGCAGTGTATATTTAATTCGTGGAACTCACTGCCACAGGATGTGGTCATGGCCACTGACTTGGAGGGCTTTAAAAGGGGAGTGGACAAATTCATGAGGGGCGGGGCTATCCATGTCTACTAATCATGACGGGTATCTGCTCCCTCCAGTGCTAGATGTGGCAGGCCTCTTTAAATCAATTGCTGGCGAGCAGAGGCAGGATGATGCTGTTGCAGTCTTCTTGTTCGCACGCGTTCCTAGAGGCAGCTGGTTGGCCACTGTGTGAACAGAATGCTGGACTAGATGGGCCTTGGGTCTGATCCAGCAAGGTTCTCCATATGTCCTTATGCTTTTCTTAATGGTTTATAGTACATTAAATGACTCTCTTAATGAAGCAAACATTTCCTCCTTTCTTGGACTCAACACTGCTTTTTTTTTTTTTTTTTGGCAAAACTCTCCTAAAAAGGAGAGAATTTTATTCTTTTTATAAGAAAAGGAAGGGGTAGACAGGTGGAGAAAGAAAAAAGGTGGAGTGAAGTTTTCTCTGTTAAAATGGGTTAGTTTTAGTTAGTATTTAATACCGTTTTTCGGCATCCATCATGGTTAGGAGATCTTCTTTTTAACTTTGCAAAGTCCAAAGACACTCTGTTAATACAGTTAGTAAAGTCCATTGGGGTTAGTAATTAAACAGCTCCTTACAGATGCAACACAAACAGTCCTCAAGGTGTCTTCTTTTTAAGTCTCTTCCAGTTATGGACTAAGTCCTTTTTAACCTTGATGGCTTCCTTTCCTTCACCTCCTTCCCCTGGGCTGCTGTCTTCTTCACTGCTTATCATAATTTTGAGTGCTGCGTCTTCCCTCACGCCGGCGTGTCTCTTCAGAAGTCTTTGCATTTCAAGGATGTAATCTTTCTTCTTTCTTTTCTGGCCTTCAGATTTCCAGGGCACCATAACCACTTCGCAAAAAATTAGATCTCCGATGTCTTGCTTGCTATGCTCGACCCCCCCTTCTACTGGCAGAGTAATTTCTTTTATAAAAGCGGAATTGGCTTTGGGAGCCATATCCACCTCTTCCTTTAATTCTTTCGCTTCACTGCCAGTTAGGGGTACCAATACATTCGCCAAGGTAAATCCGAGATCCTCTTTCTCTTCTTCTTTTATGCCCTGAGAACTTAAAATCCATGCTTTCTGTTCAATTTCCGTCATCTTCCTTGTTGTTTCCAATATCAATTCCTGTCGACTGATGAGAACACTTTCCACTTTAAGCAAGGTTTCATTGATTTTCTGCATTTGGTCCAGCAGAGGGCGCAGAATCTCATTTTCCTGTTGATTGACAGCAAGCTCTGGGGGGGGCTACTCGGACCGGAAGTCCCTCCTCCCTTCTCTTCCGGTTTCTGCAGGACTCTCCCCGTTGTCGACATTTTGTTTTATTGTTTACTTTTAAAAGGTTCGTGCCGCCTCCCCCAGGAAGCTAATAAGGTCGTATTCTTCTATGCAACCCCAACGGTACTTTCACCAACAGTTCTTTCTCTCTTCCCCCTCCGCGCTCCCTTTGTAGATCTTGCTTCTCAAAAGGGGTGGGGACTCCTCCCTCCTCCCATACGCTTAAACGCTTGTGGGGGGATTCAAATTCGCGCTTCAAAATAGACCTTCCACTCACGATTCGATGCCACTTCTTCTTTTTATGTTAAATCATATCGCTGTCTCCACTCCTGGAAATCGGTGGCGCTGCTAAGTCCCATGATGGGGCACGATGCAGCGGGGCCGATTGGGGCGGGGAGAAAGCCTCAATTTCCCGGCTGTCTGCCGGCAAAGAGGCTACTCCCCAAGCGCCCCCGGTTCGGAGCCTTTGCCTAAGGCTCACTAGGGTCTTTCGCACATGCGAAGACCCCCCTATCTGCGCGTGGGCTAGCCGCCTCCGGGAGCATTCCGAGACGCGGCTGCCATTCGCAATGCCGAAACCGAAACCTGGACTCAACACTGCTTGATATGGCTTAAGTGTGCAGAGGTACATAGGGAATACACACATTCCACTTATTCTATGGCATCAAGGCTCAATTATTTGCTCCTTCCCAAGAAGGGACGGTACATACTTGTGGTATGTGTGAACTAGAATGTAGATCAGGATTCCCTAACCCATGGGCTTGCCAGTACTACCCTTGGTGCCCACCAATCTTTTCCAAAAATTGGCAGAGCCATTGTAAGGAAGGATTGGCTATTGGTTGCCATCAGTGCAATGGAAAGATTTTCCCCTGGAGGACTTGGGAAGACTGGTAAGCACCTGGGTCTCTTTAGTGAATGTTTAATTCCCTTCCCCTTCAGGCTTTCCTTCTTCCCAAGAGTTGTGAAGAGGCTGGTGTTCCATTTGGTGCCACCTCCTGTAGCGACCATTTTTGGTCTGGCCCCGCCTCCTATGGCAGCTATTTTGGCCTGGTGCTCACTGTCCCATCTCAAAATTGTAAAGGTGCCCACAGGCTCACAAATTTATGGACCCCTGAGGTAGGGCACCTAGAAATCCCATAGCCATCCTACCAGTTTGGTGTAGTGGTTAAGTTTGTGGACTCTGATCTGGGAGAACCAGGTTTGATTCCCCACTCCTCCACTTGCAGCTGCTAGATGACCTTGGGCAAGCCATAGTTCTGGCAGAGCTGTTCTCTCAAGGACAGTTCTCAAGAGAGCTCAGCCCCATCTACCTCACAGGATGTATGTTGTGGGGAGGGGAAGGGAAAGGAGATTGTAAACTGCTCTGAGACTTCAAGTGAAGGGTGAGGTATAAATCCAATCTCCTCCTCCTCCTCCTCCTTCTCCTCCTATTCCACCACCACCACCACCTGCTCCTCTTCCTCCTCCTCCACTACTACTACTACTACTTCTTCTTCTTCTTCTTCTTCTTCTTCTTCTTCTTCTTCTTCTTCTTCTTCTTCTTCTTCTTCTTCTTCTTCTTCTTCTTCTTCTTCTTCTTCTTCTCAATGAACCATAAGATTAAAAACATGACTGCTAATGATACTTGGAGCAATTCATTATTCATCATCATCATCATCATCATCATCATCATCATCATCATCATCATCATCATATAATGATGATGATGATGAAGAGGTTGGATTTATACCCCAACCTTTACTCAGAGTCTCAGAGAGGCTTACAAACTCCTTCCCCTCTGCACAATAGACACCCTGTGAGGTAGGCAGGGCTGAGAGAGCTCTTTCAAGAACTGCCCTTTCAAGGACAGCTCTTGTTAGAACTATGGCTTGCCCAAGGTCATCCAGGAACTGCAAGTGGAGGAGTGGGGGATCAAACCCGGTTCTCCCAGATTAGAGTCAACACACTTAACCACTACACCAAACTGGCTGCACAGATAAACTGTTTGCTCCTGAAAGATGATCAGATCCATTTAGTATTTGCAAAGTGCAAAGGCACTGAAATCAAGTCTTCAGGGTGTTCATCTAATAAAAAAAAAAAACGAATGAAAACTCATTCCTCAGACATCTACCCTGCCATTTGTTTACATGGGCACTGCAGTAGTGGCATATAGCATTAAATTTGTTCCCATCATCTGCAGTATTTTTAAACTCTGAAAAGATTTGGAAGAAGACATATGTTTTGCTTCAGTGTTTTGACATAAAGATAGTAGCAAGTTAATTAATTACAACCGCGTATTTGTTGTGGAGAAAAGTTGTGCTGCTAAATTAAAAACCCAAGACCTTTATCGTGTCAATCATAATGAGATTTGTGCGCAGAAATAATTTAAAGCGTTAGGTTCACTGACTATTAAAACATGTTTCTAGTACGGTGGATTAAAATGTTTACACTAATCCTGGGATTCTCTGATTTCCTAGGCTCCACCAAGCCTACTGAACTCAGGGAGACTGCTCTGGGGTAAATTGTTATAAGATTGCAGTCGCTTTCAAATTCTCATTAAGCAGGGTGAGTGTCTCAGTCTGAATGAATAGAGATAATTCCATTGACATCGGTATTTAAATAAAGCATGAGAGTTATCTGTATATAAAAATGCCCTATATGTTTCAACAGAGCCCTATTGGTTGGCTTTCACTGTCCCAGCCCAAATGCAACTGGTTTGCCCTACATCAGCTGGGGCTGCAGCTCTTAGAATCCATTACACATTGATTTTAATTAAAGGATATCTGTCCACCTGTCTGTGTGTCTGTCTGTGACAGGCATAACTCTTCAGAAAACAAAGCTGGGAGCTTCACACCTGGCCACCAGCTTCAGGATGATCGTGGGAGTTGCAGTGTCCAAAATGTAAGGGATCAGAACCTCCGGGCCCAGACCATGTTGCCAGCTGACTAGGTTTTAGACCTATTTTAATTGCAATTTTAAAAATTTAACTATTTTATCATGTTATAATATTATGTAAGCCGCCCTGAGCCTGCTTTGGTGGGAAGGGTGAGATATAAATCAAATAAATAAATAAAAATTAAGTCCAGGAACCAACCCCTCCATGCTATTTGCAATGGGAAATGGGGTTGTTCGTTTGTGGCAGGCATAACTCATCAGAAAATGAAGCCAAGAATCTCAAAATTGGTCACAGCTTCAGGATGATGATGGGCTTTGCAGTGTCAAAAATGAAGGTAACTGGAACATCCAGGCACAAATTAGATTCAGAATATACCTCTATTATTTGCAGTGGCATGTTTGGGTACATTCAGAAGAAGTCAGGAAGGGCAGGCAGCAAAGACTGGGAGAGTGGAAAATACACCCCCTGTTACAAAACAAAGGAGGTTTAATAACTTTTCCTAATGTCTCAAAGCCTGTGTGGTGTAGTGGTTAGAGCAGGGTTGTCAAACATGTGGTCCTTGGGCTGGATCAGCCCCCCAGAGGGCTTCTAGCAGGCCTACAGTGGGACTGGCTGTCTCCTGTTTCTTCTTTTAGTTCTGCTGCTGTTGCTCCATGGTAGCTTGCTTTGCCAGACTCTCTCAATCACTCAGGAGAGATGGATAGGCAATCTTCTGTTTCCTGCACTGGCTGAAGCTCCTCCATCTCCCAGGGGAAGTGAGGGAATGAGCCAGAGCTTGCTTCCATCACACAGGAGAGAAAGGCAAGCCTTTCTTCCCTTCCATTGTCTGAGGCTCCTCCCTGAAGGGAGGGAGGGAAGGAAGGAGAACTTGCTTTGCTTGGCTGCCTCAATCGCATGGGATTCTCTCAAAGCTGGGTTCAGTCTTGAGAAGTGATTTCCACAACCAAGGAAGTCCATGGTTGCTAAGCACAATGGCAATCCACCTGTGAAAGTCTCTTGCTTTGAAAACCCTGTTGGGTCACCATAACTGAGCTGCACCCATAAATTGGCTGCACCCAAATTAATGTTGGTATCTCGATCTTCTCTAGAATCTCAGCTTTCCAACCAACATTACCTCCATCCTACCTGGATTCATTGTCATCGTTTTGACCACAGAATCCAGATGATAGCAGGGGGCAGAGGAAGAGAGAGCACTATGGAGGTGGTGAGCAGAGTGAGCGGTGCACCTCTAGTTTTAAACAAAAGTGCTACAGTGCTCCTTAGGCAGAGTAGATAATGCATTTGCCAACTCTGATGACACACCACTCAGCAAAAGGGACTTAAATGACCTAAAAGAGGACTTACATCACTTCTTCAAAGACTCGATGATGGAATTACTACAACCTGTTTGATAGAAACTGGAAGAACTTACTGAAGGCTTAGATAATGCTTTTAAAGTGGCAGAATCGGCCCTGGAATCAGCGGAGGCGCTCCAAGCTGAAATGAAAACCTTTCAACACTCAGAAAACTCACTGCGGGCCAAGCTTCTTACGCTTGAGAACAAATGGTGGCAATTCAACCTGAAGCTAAGAGGGATGGAAGAAGGCTCGGAAGGTACAACTGATTTATCTTCTTTTATTTCTTCATCTACTTCTGCTTCATTGACTATGCTAAAGCCTTTGATTGTGTGGATCACAATAAATTATGGCAGGTTCTTAAAGAGATGGGAGTACCGGACCACCTCATATGTCTCCTGAGAAACCTGTATAAGGGTCAAGAAGCAACAGTTAGAACCGGATATGGAACAACTGATTGGTTTAGCATAGGAAAAGGAGTACGACAAGGATGTATATTGTCACCTTGCTTATTTAATTTATATGCAGAGTACATCATGCGAAATGCTGGCCTGGATGAATCACAAGCTGGAGTTAAGATTGCTGGGGAAAAGATCAATAACCTCAGATATGCAGACGATACCACTCTGATGGCAGAAAGTGAAGAGGACCTAAAGAGTCTCTTGCTCAGGGTGAAAGAGGAGAGTGCAAAAGTGGGCTTGAAGCTCAACATCAAAAAAACTAAGATCATGGCATCTGGCCCCATCACTCCTTGGCAAATAGAAGGGGAAGTCGTAGAAGTAGTGACAGACTTCACGTTCCTAGGATCCCAGATCACTGCAGATGGTGACTGCAGCCATGAAATTAAAAGACGCCTGCTCCTTGGGAGGAAAGCCATGGCAAACCTAAACAGCATGATAAAAAGCAGAGACATCACCTTGCCAACAAAAGTCCGCATGGTCAAAGCAATGGTATTCCCCGTAGTAATGTATGGCTGTGAGAGTTGGACTATAAGGAAGGCCGAGCGCCGAAGAATAGATTCTTTTGAACTATGGTGCTGGAGAAGACTCTTGAGAGTCCCTTGGACTGCAAGGAGATCAAATCAGTCAATCCTAAAAGAAATCAACCCTGACTGTTCCCTGGAAGGCCAGATCCTGAAGCTGAAGCTCAAATACTTTGGCCACCAAATGAGAAGGGAGCACTCCCTGGAGAAGAACCTGATGCTGGGAAAGATTGAAGGTCAAAGAAGAAGGGGACGGCAAAGAATGAGATGGTTAGACAGTGTCATCGATGCAACGAACATGAAATTGAGCAAACTTCAGTGGACAGCGGAAGACAGAAGGGCCTGGCGTATTCTGGTCCATGGGGTCGCGAAGAGTCGGACTCGACTGTGCGACTGAACAACAAAAATTTCTTCATGGATGACCAAATCTCTAAATTTAGAAAATGGCATTGCTCTGGCGATAGCCAAGGCACAGAGACTGGGTCCTTTGGCCACAGCCTGCCAAAATCACCTCGACACATATTGGTCCGATTTGTCTGTGCTAAGACTAGAGACCACATACTTCGCAAAGCAAGACAAACTCAATCCCTAACTCATAATGGCCAGAAGATCTTGGTTCTTCTCAACCTACCTTCTGAAGCTCTAGAACACTGGAGGCTTTTAAAAATCTTCTCAACTAAATGGATAGAGGCAAAGATCCGATTCCATTGGAGCCCTACTTTGAACATCTCAGTGTATAAAGATGGGACTCTATAACAGTCTTCTGACTTGAAAACCGGTTTGGCTCTTCTTTCATCCCCGTGCCAATGTTCTGCCAGCCCAGGCTTGCCAAGAGTGGATGAATTGCTGAACAAATGGTTCGAAATGCACTTTATTATATCTGCTTCACCATCGATATACTAATGGTTTTACATTTTTATCATGTATTTTATATTGATACTTATATTGCTGTTTTATCGGTTCTCTTATGTAAGCCACCCTGAGCCTGCCTCAGTGGGGAGGGCAGGGTAGAAATCAAAGCAATAAATAAATAAATTCATTTGAAGCTATCCCCTGAAGAGAAAGCAGCCATTAAAGCTCATCCTGCATTTGAGTATGAACAAGAACTCAGAGGATTGAATTCTACTTTTCTAATGATTAATACTGCTGTTATTGCTGGAATACTTATCGTTAGAGTGTTGTTTAAGACTAGGTAGTTGTTTTATTAAAGATCAGCTTCACTTTTATTAAACAATAGAGCGCATTGTAGGTTAGTATAGTATAGCTGTTATATAAGTCAATCTAATATTTTTCTTCTGATTATAAACTTAATTAGGTTCATTATAAGTTTCCTTTTTATAATAGTTATAGGTATAGATATCTATCAATAAGCTAGTTTTAGCGTAATGTTTAAAGGTATAATGTTTTATAAAACGAGTTATATTGAATTAGTAATAGAATATAGTTAGGAATTATAGGTTAGAATAGTATTGTTATTATATAAAATCTTTTTGATATAGCCCAGAATGGGTTCTTGGTTTGTGAACTGCATGCATCTATTGAGTGTTTGGCTATTAATAAGATTAGAGCGACTAGGAATTTTGGTGTGACTTTTTAAAATACTTCTATATTTGTTTTTAAAAAATTTACACCTTTGATTAGCCCTTTCCTTTGCTATTCACTATTTGTAAATGTAAAAACAAAAACTTTACTTTAAATTTTGGAATATTTCTCTATGGCATTAATGTTGTTGTTGTTCAGTCGCACAGTCGAGTCCAACTCTTCGCGACCTCATGGACCAGATTATGTCAGGCTCTCCTGTCTTCCGCTGTCCGCTGAAGTTTGCTCAATTTCATGTTTGTTGCATCGAGGACACTGTCTAACCATCTCATCCTTTGCTGTCCCCTTCTTCTTTGACCTTCAATCTTTCCCAGCATCAGGGTCTTTTCCAGATGGCATTAATAGGGATAAAGTAAAATTGATACAACTTGTCATGGATAGTGTCCTTATATAATTCTTAGCATAATTTGGTTTAAAAGCTTTAATTTTCTGTATAGTTCTTACAGCTAGTTAAGCTAATTCCTAGCTTTAGTAGTACATGAGTGCTTTGATGGCAAAATGATATATATATTAGTCTTCTTACAAAAGAGATAATATAAAGCTGCTTACTGAATAAGGTGCCTGGGGGGAGGTGGTTCTGAATTTTACTGTGACAATAACATTTACTGCAATTTTGATTGACAGATGGGGAGTTTCTCTGTTTTCTCTCCTTTTCTCTGCCCAGTTGGCAGAGTTACTGTGAATCCAGCCTTCCTTGGAGGGCTTCAGTGTTTGTTTTTTTTTAAAGTTAAGCTAGTACGTTAGGTGTAGTACTTCATTTATGATGAATAAATATAAAATCCTCACTTGGAACTGTAGAGGGTTAAACAGTCCTATCAAATTAAGAAGACTTTCAAATATGGTGACCAGAGAATGACCCAGCATAGTTTGCCTGCAAGAAACCCATTACAAAGCAAAGGTAAAAAAAGGCTTTAAGACAGCTTGGTTTGTACACTCCTTCCAATCCCCAGGATCCTCCAAAGCAAAGGGAGTTGCCATTTTAATCTCAAAAAAGTCCCTTTTCAGTGGGAAGAAACAAAATGCAACCCCAAGGAGAGAGTTATTTCTGTAAAAGGTAAACTGGATGGAATGCCAGTAACCATAACATCCATCTATGCCCCTAATATAGAACAGATTGCATTCATCAAGTCAACGCTGGAACAATTGACTTCCTTTCAGCAAGGCCAAGTGATTGTTGGCTGTGACTTTAACCAAATAGTAGATCCCACTATGGATAAAACTCACAAAGGACCCTGTATTGCAGAAGAAAATGCAACCTTTGGGTTTGAAAGACCTACTTGATTCTTATAATCTTGGGATGCATGGAGAACTCTGAACCCAAGAGTGAAGGGATACATGTATTATTCAGCAGTTCATAACATTTATACCAGAATAGATTTTATTTTAGTTTCAAAACCTTTATTAAACAGCATGAAGTCAGCACATATAGGAAACAGCATCGTATCAGATCATTCCTAGGTGCTATGTACGGTTTCAGAAAACTCAGATGACATGAAAGGCCCAAATTGGACACTAAATAAGTTACTACTTCAAAATGAAGTTATGGCTAAAGCAATTTCTAAGGAGATAGAGGAATAGTTTAAGCACAATAACAATGGTGAAGTGACCCGAGACATTGTATGGGATGCATTTAAGGCTGTGTTACGTAGAAAACTTCTTTCATTAGCAGCATCCTATAAAAAAGAGAGAAATAGACTAATCACAGAAATAAAGGAAAATATTAAAACTCTTGAGAAAAAGCACATGAAATACGAAGGTAAAAAAACTTTGAAGAAGTTAAATTTAGAAAGAAAAAAGCTAGACACTTTAGAAACCTCATCAGTGCAAAAGAATTTGTT
>JAPDNY010001440.1:0-15628 GCA_029375565.1 Gekko gecko | reverse complement strand
CCCCACAACAGACACCCCCTGTGAGGTAGGTGGGGCTGAGAGAACTTCTGACAGGAACTGTCCTTGAGAGAACAGCTGTGCCAGAGCTTGTGACTGACCCAAGGTCACATCAGCAGGTGCAAGTGGAGGAGTGGGGAATCAAACCCGGTTCTCCCAGATAAGACTCTGCGCACTTAACCACTACACCAAACTGGCTCTCCTGTCCCCCTCAGCCTCCTCTTCTCCAGACTGAACATTCCCAAGAAGTCCCTCAGCCTTTCCTCAGAGGGCTTCTTGGTCTCCAGGCCCCCCGATCGTACTTGTCGGACTCCACAGCACCCACTCTGTTCTGTCCACATCTTTTTTGGAGTGATGCCTCCAGAACTGCACACAAGACTCCAGGTGCGGCCTGACCGATCCAGTCTAGAGCAGGAATATGACATCTTGCCTCTGGCAAGGTGCTGCCTTAAATAGAGCCCCCACCCCCAAAGGAAAGGGCAGGGCAGCAGCTATTCAAATTCACCCAGGCACTCAATTTATGCCGTGTGACTTTCCTTGCTTGCAGACAGCCCGCTAACCTGAAACAACTTCTCGCGTGGATCGCTAAATGACTTAATAGTAACGTGGACTCTGGTACCGATCCCTGCAACAAACCAAGAGGCCAACTTTCTCTCATACAGGTCCGAGCAACACCATCAGTGGACCCAGCAACATCAGCCAGACCGTTTCAGGTTCCCACTCCTCCTCCTCCTCTCCTGTGATCTATGCCATCACGTGTCAGCGATGCCCCTCCACCCTCTATATTGGACAAACAGGCCAGTCCCTTTGACAAAGAATTAATGGACATAAGGCTGACATTAGAAAGCACAATATTCAAAAACCAGTGTTGGGGGGGACATTTTAACCTCCCAGGATGTTCAGCTGCTGAACTAAGAGTAGCGGCTCTCTTACAAAGGGATTTCAAAAGGAGATGAAAAAAAGAGACTGCTGAATTGCAACTGATAATGAAGCTCAAGACAATGAAGAAGAGAAGAAGAGATTGGATTTATACCCCACCCTTTACCTGGAGTCTCAGAGCGGCTGACAAACTCCTTTCCCTTCCCCTCCCCACAACAGAGACACCCTGTGAGGTACATGGGACTGAGAGAGCTCTGATAGAAACTGTTCTTTTTCAAGAACAGCTGCGCCAGAGCTTGTGACTGACCCAAGGTCACATCAGCAGGTGCAAGCGGAGGAGTGGGGAATCAAACTCGGTTTTCCCAGATTAGAGTCCGCACACTTAACCACTACACCAAACTGGCACCAAACAATGCATCCCCCTGGACTGAATCAAGACCTAGGTTTCCTGTCTCATTAACAGTGCTGATCTCTCCACTCCTGCTACCCTTCTGCATATCACAACTAATCAATTTATGCTTGCTAATGTCATTTGGCGTCTTAAATCATTCCACTTTCCGAGATGTAGGACAGATGGACTCACAGTCTGGCTGTATCCAAAAAGTGAGCATTGTCTGGCAAAAGCTCCTACCCTCCCACTATTTTTGTTAGTCTTTAAGGTGCAACTGGGCTTTTGCTCTTTTCTGCGGTTAACGGACAAACTAACATGGCTACCCATCTTGATCTAGAACGAAACAAAGGCAGCAGCAGATGGGGGGCAGGAAGAGACTGTTGTGGCAGTGAAGTTTAAGCGTGCAAGGGAAAGGAAAAAAAAAACCGTAATCTTGCAAACCGACCCACCTAAATTCATTCATATGCATTCCGAGAGCTGGCTGAATCACCGTCTCCCTGCTTGTGGCTGGTGAGCGGGGAACCAGCACCTGTTAGAACATGACTAATTATGGGGAGGCGCCTGAGTCATATGGACAGACACAGCTGTCTTCTACTAGCCCTCATCGAACATCACCCTCAGTGGCCAAGTCACGAGCACAGTGTCTATGCGCACAGAAAGAGTGTCCTCTTATTCTCCATCCCTGAGACAAGAAGCCTTTGGTTAAAAGCAACATTTTCAGACACAGGGATGGAGCGAATACATAGCCGCTGCTTAAGATCTATACAAACCCAAAAGGCCTTCTCCCACTAATAATCCAAGATTCTCATCACCCAAAGTGGATGAGAATGGTCAAGATCACCTTAGAAAGAATAGGGCTCTCTCCTTTGCGGCGCAGAGCAGTGCCCAGGCAAAAAGTATCGTCACGCAAAGGCTGTGTGATATAGAGCGACAGCGAGATTTAATAAAAGCCCCTTATTTCCTGGTCCCTAGAGACTCCAAGGGGAGCTGCGGTGGCTCAAGTGGTTAAGGCGCTGAACTGCAGGCTGTGGAAGGTCAGTAGTTCAGCAGTTCGAGACCCGGGTGCCGCATGACGGGGTGAGCTCCCGTCTCTAGTTCCAGCTCCTGCCAAACCTAGCAGTTCGAAAGCAAGAAATTGCAAGTAGATAAATAGGTACCATTTCGGTGGGAAGGTAACAGCATTCCGTGCACCTTGGTGTTTAGTCATGCCGGCCACATGACCACGGAAACGTCTTCGGACAGCGCTGGCTCTTTGGCTTTGAAACGGAGATGAGCATCGCAACCCTAGAGTCAGATTTGACTGGCTTTCGAGCAAGGGAACCTTTACCTAGAGACTCCAAATACGTTATGAATATGGCCAGATATTTTACATATTTGGAAATGCCATCTCATAGAAGAGCTTTTACTTTAGCTCCTTGCGCAGTTATCCGCTCAAGGGTTCTGGATGCGAAATACAGGAAGATCCAGTATGAAGATAGATGTTACCCTTGCTCTGACAAAGAAGAGGAATCGGTGGTTCATATGTTCTTTAGGTGGCTGTTCCGTCAAGTTCATAGGGATAAGTTTATATCCCCATTTTTAGATAGACGGTCAGTAGATGGGGAGGAGACTTGTCGGACTTGTAATCATTTTTACACATATTAGATTTTTTTTAGATATGTCTTAAGGGTTTTTTTCCCTGGATTATTATAGTTCATAAATATTTTAAGGTTTTTATGACTAAACGTATTTCTTGTGTTGGAATCAATCTCTTTGACTGTATAATACTGTATTCTTAGGAAAAATTGGTCTTTGACCGCAAATAAACCATTAATTAATTAATTCATTCATTCATTCATTCATTCATTCACATAGCCACTGAAGACCCAATGACTGCCCATAGTGGGGAAAGCCTTCATTCCTATGGCCCCACCACAGGCATTGAAATTAAGGTGGTCAAACTCCAGGATAGAGCCAGTTTGGTGTAGTGGTTAAGTGCATGGACTCTAATCTGTGAGAACCGGGTTTGATTCCCTAATCCTCCACTTGCACCTGCTGATGTGACCTTGGTTCAGTCACAAGCTCTGGCACAGCTGTCCTCGAAAAAAGCAGCTTCTGTCAGAGTTCTCTCAGCCCTGCCTACCTCATGGGGTGTCTGTTGTGGGGAGTAGGGGAAGGGAAGGGAGTTTGTAAGCCACTCTGAGGCTCCCTTGGGTAGTGAAGGGCGGAGTATAAATCCAATCTCCTCCTCCTCCTCCTCCTCCTCCTCCTCCTCCTCCTCCTCCTCCTCCTCTTCTTCTTCTTCTTCTTCTTCTTCTTCTTCTTCTTCTTCTTCTTCTTCTTCTTCTTCTTCTTCTTCTTCTTCTTCTTCTTCTTCTTCTTCTTCTTCTTCTTCTTCTTCTTCTTCTTCTTCTTCTTCTTCTTCTTCTTCTCTTCTTCTTCTGCTCCTCCTCCTCCTCCTCCTTCTCCTTCTTCTCCTTCTTCTCCTGGAATCACATCAGATCTCCAGACTCCAGAGACCAGTTCACCTGGAGGAAAAGGCTGCTCTGAAGGACGGATTCTATGGAATTCTACACTGCTGGGGTCCCTCCCCTCTGGAAACCCTGCCCTCCCTGGACTCCACCTACAAATCTCCAAGGATTTCCCAGCCTGGAGTTTGGAACCCTATTTACCAAGGAGAGACTTTTTTTGGGGGGGTTGACCTAATAAATCACACAATTTTGCCTAGAGTGGGCAACCCTAACTGAAATCAATGTGGATAATATCATAAGAGAACATCAGAGAAGCCCATGTTGGATCAGGCCGATGGCCCATCCAGTCCAACACTTTCTGTCACACAGTGGACAAAAATACCAGGGGCCATCAGGAGGTCCACCAGTGGGGCCAGGACACCAGAAGCCCTCCCACTGTTGCCCACCCTCCCAAGCACCAAGAATACAGAGCATCCCTTGCCCCAGCCTGAGAGTCCCTATCTATACCATGTGGCTAATAGCCACTGATGGACTTCTGCTCCATATCTATATATCTAATTCCCAACATGCCCCCTCCGTGCGGATATCTAAATTCATATATCAGGGGCACTTGGGGGGGCAGGGAGATTTTCCTGCACATCTGCAGCAATCCCCAGATGTGCAGAAAAACCTGAAAACTTGGAAAAAATATGTGGGGATATTTAAATCCCCTCAAAAGTAAAAGAGCGTTCCCTGAGCATGTGCAGGGAATGCTCGAGAGCTGCCTCGCCGCCGCCAGGGAGGGGTAGGGGTGGGAGGGAGAAAGCTTGGTGTGCTGGCCAGGCTTCGCCACCGCCACTGGATGGAGAAAGTTTGGTGGGCCAGTCAGGCCTCACTGCCATAGCTGGAGGAGGGAGGAGGGAGAAAGCTTGGCGGGCCGAGCTCAGGCCTCAGCTCTGGTGCTGGGGGGGAGGAGGAGGGAGAAAGTTTGGTGTGGCGCAGGGCTCGCTGTTGATGCCAGGGGGCAGGGGAGAAGGCTCACCAGCAGCTGCTTCCTTCTCCTCACCCCCTGCAAGTATTGCGGGTCCCCCTTCTTGTGCTTATCCAGTTCCCTCTTGAAGCCGTCCATGCTTGCAGCTGCCACCACCTCCTGTGGCAGTGAATTCCATGTATTCGTCACTCTTTGGGTGAAGAAGGACTTCCTTTTATCCATTCTAACCTGACCGCTCAGCAATTTCATGGAGTGCCCACGAGTTCTTGTATATCATAGGAGAAAGGCCCATAGCAGACTGAGAAGCTAAATCAGCCATAACATAACTGGGAGCATTTATGTATTCTTAGGGTTGCCCAACCTTCTGGTGAGGGCAGAGGTCTTCTGCCCGCTGTCCCTGCCCCCAGCCGCCAATCAGCTAGTCAGCATGGGGAGGAGACTAACAGGAGAAAGAGGAAGGCCCAGGCATGACAACAGTGTCACACAGGAAGTGATGTCAACACTCCAGTTTTTTTCCACATGTGGTGGAGATGCCAAAGAGCACAAAAATATTGGAAAATGGTTCAAAAGATAATAGAGGAAGCATTAGGTTTAATGGTGGAACTTAGGCTGGAGATCTATCTGTTAAATATGCTGTCGGAAGATCGACAAACACATCAAGAAACTTATACTTTGCTGTATATCTTAACTATTTCAAGGATTTTGTTTGCTAAATATTGGAAGTCAGACAGAGTACCCACTAGAGAGGAAATTGCTTCAAAACTTATGGAAGCAGTAGAAATGGATAGGATACACGCTCAAATAAATGGTATTGACGATAAAACCGTGTTCAAAAGATGGTCAGGAGTAAGAAAATGGATAAAATGTAATATAATGTAATGAGGACTCAAAACATAAGAATGTGAATGTACAAGTTAAGTGTATATAATGTTAAAATTCCAATAAATATATTTGTAAAACAACAACAACACTCCAGTGATGTCTGGATGAAACTCTGGTATCAGGGCAAATACTCTATGGTAAAAATGGCTTCTATGATAGACCTTTTGCCCAAATATCAGAGCATCACAGGCACAGCACAGTGCAATGATGTTACTTCCTGGGTGGCGCCAGTGACGTGGCCTGGGCCTTCCTCTGTTTCTTGGTCAGTCCCCTCCGCTCCCATCAATTGCCCAGAGACACCTGGCAACTAAACTCAGGTAGCCAACCATTTTTTAAATTAGTTGATTATTTGTACATGTTGGAATGCATTCAGCAATTGAAAATGAGTCCAGTGGTACTTAGCCTTGCAGTCGTATATGGAAATGACCAAGCTTCTTAGGCAACCATAACTCTACAGGAGGCTGTGACTGCATGGCATTTTCTACCACCCCTACATCAACACAATCCCTGTCTGTAGACAGATCAAGATGGGAAACCACACAAGTCACTTATGGTGACCCTATGAATCAATGATCTCCAAAATGTCCTACGTCTTATAACCTGAGGGCTGTGGCTTCCTTGATTGAGTTCACCTATTTCAAGTTGGGGGCCGCGGTGGCTCAGAGGTTAAGATGCTGAGCTACCGATCAGAAGCTCTGTAGTTTGGCAGTTCGAGGCCAAACTGCCGTGTGATGGAGCGCGCTCCCGTCTCTGGCCCCAGCTCCTGCCAACCCAGTAGTTTGAAATCAAGAAATTGCAAGTAGATAAATAGGTACTGCTTCGGTGGGAAGGTAACAGCGTTCCGTGCGCCTCAGTGTCTAGCCACACCGGCCACATGACCATGGAGAAATCTTCGGACAGCGTTGGCTCTTCAGCTTGGAAACGGAGATGAGCACCGCAACCCTAGAGTCGGATTCGACTGGCTTTCGGGCAACGGAGACCTTTACTTTTACCTTTTTTATTTCAAGTTGGGTCTCCGTCTTTTCCTGCTGCTTCCAACTTTTCCTACCGAGATGGTCTTTTCCAGGGACTCCTGTCTTCTCGTCATGTGACCAAAGTCTTCTCGTCATGTGACCAAAGCCTCGGTTTAGCCATTTTAGCTTCTAGGGAGAGTTCAGGCTGGTCTACTTAGCTTCCCCCAAATCTGGCTTTGGTTCCTTCCATCTGTTGGACAGATCATCTCTCCACCGTCCTTTGGGTAAGAGCAGCACGGCTGATTTTATTCCTCTCCGGACTCTGTGGTTGCTCATGGGTGGTAATTGGATGCAACTGAAGCTTCATCTAGCTGCAAAATCTCCCCCCCCCCTTACCACTGGGAAGGATAAAAGGATTTGTGCCCGGGAAAGTGGCGAGAACAGCCGCAGTGAGATGGGCTGCCTCTTACCTGGGGAAATATTTCCAGGGTGCATTTGCAGAAGGTGTGTGTGTGGGGGGGAGAGTCCAGGCTTGCCGCAGCACACATAGAAAGGCAGCAGAGTGAACCGCTATTAGGCTAAAGGCTATTTCGCAAATCACGGTCCCTACATGGAGGCATCTGAAAGCCCCTTTGGCAGGGGCAGCGTCCGACGCTCCCTCTAAGCCAAAAATTGTTGTGAGCAGAAATTCTACTTTGCGGGTGACTGGCATGAAAGTTGTGAGCGAGCAATTTGGCTGCTGCATACATGAGTTTGCTCCGGAACCTGAGCGGAGGCAAAAATGTGTGAGCCGGAGGCTAAAAAAATTATGCGCTAGCTCACACTGATCCAGCTTAGAGGGAACGCTGGCTGTGTCTCAGTGGAGGATCGTGTCTCTTGGCCACCCAGGACTCTAAAATGGCTCAAACTGGCCCGGTGCCCTCCACATCTGCTACACCAGGGGTGAAAAGTTCTGCTGTTTTTCCCCCTCCCCATATCGATCAACCTCTACTTCAAGACAGGTTGCAAAGCAAGGTTCCCAGCAATGTGGCCAAGTGCAAAGTGATGCACATTGGAGCCAAAAATCCTAAATATAAATACACGTTGATGGGGTCTGAACTGGCAGAGACGGACCAAGAGAGAGTCGTAGTGGATAACTCAATGAAAATGTCTAGACAGTGTGTAGCTGCAATAAAAAAGGCCAACACTATGCTGGGGATTATTAGGAAGGGAATTGAAAACAAATCAGCCAGTATCATCATGCCCCTGTATAAATCATTGGTGCGACCTCATTTGGAATACTGTGTACAGTTCTGGTCACCACACCTTAAAAAGGATATTGTAGCATTGGAAAAAGTGCAGAGAAGGGCAACTAGAAGGATAAAAGGGTTGGAACACCTTCCCTATGAAGAAAGGTTAAAACGCTTGGGGCTCTTTAGCTTGGAGAAACGACGGCTGAGGGGTGACATGATTGAGGTTTATAAGATTATGAATGGGATTGAGCAGGTTGAGAAAGAAGTACTTTTCTCCCTTTCTCACAATACAAGAACTCCTCGTGGGCACTCCATGAAATTGCTGAGCAGTCGGGTTAGAACAGATAAAAGGAAATACTTCTTCACCCAAAGAGTGATTAACATATGGAACTCACTGCCACAGGAGGTGGTGGCAGCTGCAAGCATGGACAGTTTCAAGAGGGAATTAGATAAACATCTGGAGCAGAAGTCCACCAGTGGCTATTAGCCACAGGGTATAGATGGGAACTCTCAGTCTGGGGCAGGCGATGCACTCTATTCTTGGTGCTGGAGGGGGGCAGCAGTGGGAGGGCTTCTGGTGTCCTGGCCCCACTGCTGGACCTCCTGATGGCACCTGGTATATTTGGCCGCTGTGTGACAGAGTGTTGGACTAGATGGGCCATTGGCCTGATTCAACATTGGCTTCTCTTATGTTCTTATGTTCTTAATAGAGTTGCCAGGTCTGTTAGAGATGTCAGTGGGGATGGGAGGATGTTCCGGGAGCCGGAAGCATCACTCCCTGACATGCCAATGCCACCGGGAAGTGACATTGCACGCCATGCCTATGTCACCTCGAAGTGACCCAGGCACGTTGGGGGGGGGGTGACACTCTGGTTTTGAGAGCCAGTTTGGCACAATGGTTAATCGGATTCAATACCTACTAAAGGATGCTAATCCTAATATTACAGCTAGAATGGCCAAATTCCTTGCTGAAGCAGTCAAAGTTAGATCTATTCTAGTAAAGGACTGACTCCTATTATGTTTTATATATTCATACCATGTTATTGTACATCTTTGTATCTTGGTGCTATGCCATTAAAGGTATTTGACTTTGACTTTGGTTGAGTGTGTGGAGTCTAATCTGGGAGAACTGGGTTTGATTCCCTACTCCTCCACATGCAGCTGCTGGTGTGACCTTGGGTTAGTCACAAGTCCTCTTGGAGCTATTCTCTCAGGAGCAGTTATCGAAAGAGCTCTCTCGGCCCCACCTACCTCACAGGGTGTCTGTTGTGGGGAGGGGGAGGGAAAGGAGTTTATAAACCGCTCTGGGACTCCGAGAGAAGGGTGGGGTATAAATCCAATCTTCTTCTTCTTCTTTTGGCAAAAGTCTATGGTAAAATCGCCTCAGACCATAGAGTTTTGCCAAAATACCAGAGCATCGCCCTGGCGTGCCCATGTCACTTCTGGGCAGGGCTTCCACTGAGCCACGGCTCCTCCCGTGCAAGGGGAAGGAGAGGCTTTCAATCAGTGCTCTCAACTAGGCTGGAAGTAACGCCCTGCCCAGTAACTAGGATGGAAGTAATGCCTCTGTAAGAAGAGCTCTGTAAGCTCTTGGAGGATTGGCTACCTTAGGGGTGTGTCGCCTAATATGCAAAGGAGTTCCTGCTACAAAAAGAGCCCTGTTTCTGGGTAATGTAGGCATGTCACATGACATTGCTGTGGGGAGGATTTCCTCCCACCGGCCAGGTGGTGGACAAACATGGGTAATCCCCGCCCCCAACTGGGGAATGGCAACCATCTATGGCAACCAGTGGGGGACGTGGGGGCTTACCTAGAGAAAGAGAAAGGCCTTGTCCCTGCATCATACAGGAAGTGATGTCACCACACTAGCAACGCCCAGGTGACACTCTGGTATTTTAATGAAAACTCTATGGGTAAAGCTGGGTTGGCTTTACCAGTGGGCTTTTGCCCAAATACCAGAGTGTCACCTGGATAATCAGAATCTGGGCCAAGAAAAACTCGTTCGTTGTGTGTCAAGTCACAGCGGACTTATGGCCAGTGTTCCCTCTAAGCGGAGTTAGTGTGAGCTAGCTCAAAGTTTTTTCACGCTCTGGCTCACAGATTTTTGTCATAGCCCAGGAAGGGACCGTCCCAGAGCAAACTAGTTTGTGCAGGAGCCAAATTGCTCACTCACAACTTTGGCGCCTGGCAGCTCACAAAGTAGAATTTTTGCTCACAAGACTCTACAGCTTAGAGGGAAGCATTGGTTCTGGCAGCTCTTTGCTACACCCGTACTGAAAACAGCAGAGCCCCCTACGGCGGCCTCTGCTGTTGTTGAAATCCAAACCCTGCAGCTGGCACTCCACCGAGTGCCAGAAAGCCCTTGCAGGGTTGACTTCACGACTCTTCAGAATCATGCAGCGGTTGTCAGAATACCGCCCTGCCAAAGGGCATGCAGGGGCCCAAGCCCTGGGACCATGACTGCTGGTTTTCTCTGTTCCCCCAGTCACCAGGTTCCAAGGCCATTACTTGACCCACCTGGAGGCTGGCAGCCCTAGCTATGTCAAGGTAGCAATACCGCAAAGGACCTGGGACCTTCTGCATGCAATGCCATTGCTGTTCCACTAAGCCACGGCCCCTCCCGTGCAGGGGGAAGGAGAGGCTTTCAATCAGTGCTCTCAACTAGGTTGGAAGTAATGCCTGCTGCAGCCCAGGGCTCAAAGCCGGCTCTTCTCGCAGATACCCTGCCTGGCAGCAAGGAGCGATGCATCTGCTTTCCCTTACTTCCTTTCACACCCCCGTTGCCTCTCTCCTCACCCCTCTCTCTCGCTATATGAGCATTTCATTCTGTTATGTGTTATCCTGTTCCGCGATGCAAATCTAGGCCTGCCGGGTCCAACCCAGTGGCTGAGGACAGACAGTATGAAGCACAAGGGAGGCGGGGCAAAAAGACACAGACCGAGTTGTGCTGGGGAGTCCTGGTCATGCTGCACCTACTGATGCAGGAGCATGCCAGGGAGGAGGCACCAGGGAACGTTCGCACTGTGGGCCCACCCGGGTGGAGAAGCAGCTGTAAGTGGCACATAGGCGCAGCAGCAATGATCAATGTGGCTTGTTCATGCGGCTTTTAGTGTGCACACTTCCGGGAAGCGGGATCAACGCGCTCTCCAGGGTTTGCTACGGCTTTCACACGGTACTTTTTCAACGCGGTAGGGGATCGTCACGGAATAGGTTGAGTACGGTTGGGGAACGCCTGACGGCTGCGGCTGCATGAACCAGCCCGTTTAATCCATTTGTGAAACGTGCCTATATTGGGCCAAACTGCCAGCCTGAAGTCAACCAGTAAATATCTGGGGGTGGAGCCAGGAGACTTTGGGGACGGAGCCCGGAGCAAAGATGTGACCTCATTTTTGTGATGTCACTAGGGTCACCGGGGGGGGGGTGACAAGCTGGAAGCGGGTTCTGGCCGTCACACTTCAGCATTCCTTTAGAAAGCATTCCTTTTAAATGCTTTCCTCCATTGGAAATAATGGAAGATGGGGGCACCTTCTTTGGGACTCGTAGAATTGGAGCCTCTGGTTCAATATTTTTGAAACTTCGAGTCCCCCCACCCCCCCAGGAGAGGAACCACCAACTATGCTGGAAATTTGGTGCCTGTATCTCAAAAATAGTCCTCCCAAGGCCCAGATACTCAATGGATTGATTCTCCATTATATCCTACGGGGACCGGTCTCCATAGAGCATAGTGGAGCACCCTGCAGTCATTCCCCCAAAAAACACTTTCTGAAAGCCCTGATGTGGGGAGAAGGGCTCCAAACCAGGGGATCCCCTGCCCCCAACTGGGGATTCACAAGAACAATGTGCAATGAGAGAATCACAGCTCCAGTAATCCAAATCTATAGACAACAGAAAGCTGTGTACATATGCTATACACGGTCAATGCTCAGGAAATCATAGAGAATAAATGTATGGTGCTAATATCGAAACATGTGTGAATTACAATAATACAATAAAGAGGGAAGGTCCAAAAGGTGCTGGTTGACAAAGTTTTCTGGAATACAAGTCCGTCTCGACTGGCTTCATCTGAACGGGACCTTGTTCAACAAAAAAGGTGTCTTCTAAGATTCATTTGTCATCAAGTATGATAGCAGAGATTGTATCATTTCATAAGAATTCCCATCATTTGCCATATTAGTGTACTATGTAGTTGCAATGAACATTCTGAAGGAACATTCTGAAGGAACATTCTGAAGGAACATTCTGAAGGAACATTCTGAAGGAACATTCTGAAGGAACATTCTGAAGGAACATTCTGAAGGAACATTCTGAAGGAACATTCTGAAGGAACATTCTGAAGGAAGGATGCAAGAGCCTCTCTATTGTATCATTGCGATTCACACATTTCAAAATTAGCACTATGAATTTTTTTTTCTGTCAAGAGCTCTCTCAGCCCCGCCTACCTCCCAGGGTGTCTGTTGTGGGGAGGGGAAGGGAAAGGAGTTTGTAAGCTGCTCTGAGACACCTCTGGGTAGTGAAGGGCGGGGTATAAATCCAATCTCTTTCTCTTCTCTTCTCTTCTACCTCACAGGGTGTCTGTTGTGGGGAGGGGAAGGGAAGGGAGTTTGTAAGCTGCTCTGAGACACCTCTGGGTAGTGAAGGGCGGGGTATAAATCCAACCTCTTCTCCTCTCTTCTACCTCACAGGGTGTCTGTTGTGGGGAGGGGAAGGGAAGGGAGTTTGTAAGCTGCTCTGAGACACCTCTGGGTAGTGAAGGGCGGGTATAAATCCACCCTCTTCTCTTCTCTTCTTCTACCTCACAGGGTGTCTGTTGTGGGGAGGGGAAGGGAAAGGAGTTTGTAAGCTGCTCTGAGACACCTCTGGGTAGTGAAGGGCGGGGTATAAATCCAATCTCTTCTCTTCTCTCTTCTTACCTCACAGGGTGTCTGTTGTGGGGAGGGGAAGGGAAAGGAGTTTGTAAGCTGCTCTGAGACACCTCTGGGTAGTGAAGGGCGGGGTATAAATCCAATCTCTTCTCTTCTCTTCTTCTACCTCACAGGGTGTCTGTTGTGGGGAGGGGAAGGGAAGGGAGTTTGTAAGCCGCTCTGAGACTCCTCTAGGTAGTGAAGGGCGGGGTATAAATCCAATCTCTTCTCCTTCTTCTACCTCACAGGGTGTCTGTTGTGGGGAGGGGAAGGGAAGGGAGTTTGTGAGCCGCTCTGAGACTCCTTCGGGTAGTGAAGGGCGGGGTATAAATCCAATCTCTTCTCCTTCTTCTACCTCACAGGGTGTCTGTTGTGGGGAGGGGAAGGGAAGGGAGTTTGTAAGCCGCTCTGAGACTCCCTTGGGTAGTGAAGGGCGGGTATAAATCCAACCTCTTCTCCTTCTTCTACCTCACAGGGTGTCTGTTGTGGGGAGGGGAAGGGAAGGGAGTTTGTAAGCCGCTCTGAGACTCCTCTGGGTAGTGAAGGGCGGGGTATGAATCCAATCTCTTCTTCTTCTTCTTTTCTACGATTTCCTGAACATTGACTGTGTATAGCACACGTATACAGCTTCCTCTTGTCTATAGATTTGGCCCAACTGGGGATTGGCAACCCTATGAAAATCACAGGCAAACATCATGGGTTTCACCTGCAGCTTTATCTAGTTAATGGTGCATTTATCTAGTTAAAGGTGCATTTATCTAGTTAAAGCAGCTTTATCTAGTTAAAGCATTATCTAGTTAAAGCATTTATCTAGTTACAGCATGAGATTATTATATTATTGCAATTCACACGTTTTGATATTAGCACTATAAATTTATTTTCTGTGATATCCTGAGCACTGACTGTATATAGTGCATGTATAGATTTGACCCAACTGGGGACTGGCAACCCTATGCAAATCACAGGCAAACATCACAGGTTTCACCTGCAGCTTTATCTAGTTAAAGCATTTATCTAGTTAAAGCATTATCTAGTTAAAGCAGCTTTATCTAGTTAAAGCATATCTAGTTAAAGCTTTATCTGGTTAAAGCTTTATCTAGTTAAAGCATTTATCTAGTTACAGCATGAGATTCAGGACAGACAAAAGGGAATGCATCGTTACCCCTGGAGTGATTAACTGTGCAATCCTAAGAATACTTTCCTCGGAGTAAGCCCATTGAATAGACTTGAGTCGGATTCCAAGTGGATGGGCTGAGGATCTCCCTGTTTAATGTGGGCTTTGCTGCCAGAGGATGTAGTGAAGGCCACCATCATAGAGGGCTTTAAAAGGGGATTTAACAGGTTCACGGAGGAGAGGTCTATCAGTGGATACTATCCAGGGTGATGAAAAGGAACTTTTATATTCAGAGGCACTCAGCCTCTGAATCCCAGACCCAGGAGGCAACGTCAGGTGAAGGCCTCCATCTCTATGCTCTGATGCTGGACACCCAGTGGGACTGGTTGGCCATTGTGTGAAACAGAAAACTGGACAAGTTGGTAAGGACGCCAACCTCCAGCTGAGATCTGGGGACTTCCTGGAATTAACAGCTCATCACCAGACTACAGAGATCACTTCTCCTGGATGCTTTGGAGGGTGGACTCTATGGCATTGTACCCCACCGAGGTCCCTGTCCTTCCTAGGCTCCATCCCCAAATCTCCAGAAGCTCCCTAGCCTGTATCTGGCGTCCAAACCTCCCTATACCATGCTGGTGGCCGGGGGGAGGACCTGGCAACTCTCCAAGATGGACCACCGATCTGATCCAGCAGGGCTCTTCTGATGTTCTTATGAAGGACTCAGCCTCTATGCTGTGTTGCTGGCTTTCCAGAGGAACTGGTTGGCCACTGTGTGAGACAGGATGCTGGACTAAGATGGACCACTGGTCTGACCCAGTAGGGCTCTTCTGTTGTTCTGTTGTTCAGTATCAGGGGAAGGCCTTGGCCCCTATGCCCTGTTGTGGGCCTTCCAGAAGAACTGGTTGAACACTGTGTCAGGCAGGATGCTGGACTAGATGGACCACTGGTCTGATCCAGCAGGGCTCTTCTGTTGTTCTTATGAAAACCTTGGCCCTTCTGCCCTGTTGCTGGCCCTCCAGAGGAACTGGCTGGCCATTGTGCGAGACAGGATGCTGGACTGGATGGACCACAGGTCTGATCCAGCAGGGCTCTTCTGATGTTCTCATCAGGGGAACACATTGAACTCTGTGCCCTGTTGTTGGCCATCCAGAAGAACTGGTTGGCCAGTGTTTGAGACACAGTGCTGGATGAGCCAGCAGGGCTCTTCTGATGTTCTCATCAGGGGAACACATTGAACTCTATGCCCTGTTGTGGGCCATCCAGAAGAACTGGTTGGCCAGTGTTTGAGACACAATGCTGGATCGCTGGACGACCATCTTTTGGGTACGTTGCAGGGCTATCTTTCGGCTATGCTCCTGCAGAGTGCAGGGGGCTGGACTAGATGACCTGCAAAGGTCCCTTCCAATTCTAACATTCTATGATTAGATGGGCTAACTGGTCTAATCCAGTAGGGCTCATCTTCTGTTCTTATGAGCCATGAGGAAATGCAGGAGATAAATATTTTAATGAATTTAATACATTTAAAAAGTTGCTCCCCCAGGCAGCATAACTCAGATTTGGATGGATTAAACGAATCCCCAGATAAACTGTCATTAGCATACTAAAGCGCCAGTAACTTCATTTTGCTACAGATTGAGGTTCTTCTGTGAATCATTTCTGAGGAGCTGATGACTACGATCTGGGGGCTGAATGGGACACACCAAATTACATACCAGAAATATTGTTAATCTTTAAAGTGCTACTGGACTTCTACTCTTTTCAACTGCTACAGACAGACTGCCACAGTGACCAATGTTCACTCCAAGCTGAGTTAGTGTGAGCTAGCTCACAGTTTTTTAGCCTCCAGCTCACACATTTTT